>JABSTQ010003841.1:0-154946 GCA_013358835.2 Ixodes persulcatus
CATTCCGTATTGGATGATCTATATTGTTTTAAGTCTGAGCACTGCAAAAAAAATTATTACCCTGATTTTCAAAATTCCAGGCTGCTTTTGGCTACACCTGAGGGAGAAGGGGTACCACCAGGCTGAAAGGGCAGCCCAGCACCAGAATTACGGTGGTACCTGTCGGAAAAGCTGTCTGATCTCAGGAGAAATCGCTAAAAAGGTATGTGTGTCTATACTATAACTTCCTTAATTAAGTAGAATACTATTTTGGGTCTCAAGTTACAAGGAGTTATTTAAATGACGGTATAGATAAATTATTTAGAGGTAAAATATCTCTAAATGTTTATGCAAACAAGTTTAAAGTGCATATCTGAATCTGCTGTGCTGCGAAGTTCTACAGAACAAACGCGTGACCAAACGATGAGTTACATTGAGATGAGGAGAAACACAACGTAAATGAATGGGCGAAGAACTATCAATGTTTGTTCTTTTCTTTTTTCTCCTCTTCCTTGTTGAGGTTTCCTTGTGTGAGTTTGGAAAAATTAAAATCTGAGAAATAATGAAAAATGTTTTTCATGAGAATGCGTGGACTTTCGATGTTGTGGTGTTGTTTTCTGTTCTGTACTATGCGTTCGGTTTCTATGGTGTGAGAGGGGCCTTGAAGCTGGTGCTAGTGTCCTCCTAGTTATGCTTTGTAGTGTCTGAGCAATTCAATTTCCTTTTCGTTCAGTGCAAATGATGGATCACTGACGCAAGTGCCGTGCTTTCCTGATGCCATGTGGAAGGCCTCTATGATTTCGCACTTGTTCCTGTCTTTTGATCTGTCCAGGACTGAGGTAGTTCCGAATAGCGCTTCGCAGTTACATCTTGCACAATGCGCTGCCAGGTTGCCGGGTGCTTGCAATTGCCCACATGCGTATTTGTGTTCTCGTAGTCTTTCATTTAGGCACCTTCCTGTCTGTCCAATGTATGATTTTCCACACGTCAATGGTATTTTATAGACGACCCGTCTACGCATTCGACGAACTTGCTTTTGTGTTTTACCGCCACCCGATGATTGACCCGTTGTGTCGCCTTCCTCTTTATTTACTTTTTGCAGAGTCCTTTTAGCTTGAAGGGGGCGGATAGGGCCACTGACCTCGTGTGTTTCGGCAATCTTTTTCAGCCTGTGCGAAAAGTTGTGGATGTATGGCATCACTACTAGTGGTTTTCTGTCCGCGTCCTTTTCCTTAATTTTGCGATTGCCTCTGAGTGTTGTATGCATTTTCTGCCACAGCTACTAGCTGGGGTTCTGGGTAGCCGCTTGCCTGTAGTCGAGTGACTGCCTTTGTAGGCCGTCTGACGTCCTATGGTGGCACGATATCTTTATGGCCTGCCACCCGCACCCAGAGGCAACGCTCCTCTTCACCAACTTAGTGTCCCCTGACTCGTAGGGCAGTATTCCTTTCTCCCCTCTGGTCTTGTACATCCAGCAGGTGTGCTTCTCTCCAAATGCCATTTCGATGTCTAAGAACTGCAGCCTGCGTCTCTCCGGTAGTTCAAATGTGAATTCAAGACCTATGTGCGCTATCCTGAACTTCTGCATTACCTTTTCGCGCACAAGGTCTGTCATTTTGTTCATCGGAAAACATACCCAGAAAATTAGTCCAAGTATCTGAAGCACCTTGTCACTCCGAGCTCCTGCAAAACCGGCGCTAAATCTCTGTTGCCTCTTGCAAGGTATATATTGCATAAGGCTGGCGCAATGCATGAGCCTATGCAAATGCCCTCTTTTTGCGTGTAAACACTTCCTTCATATGTGACATGCAGAGAGCTTAAGTAAGTGCGCAAGAGATCGAGAAAATCCGATGTGCTGATCCCACTCTGGTTTTGGAATTTAACACTACGGTAAACGTCTATACACTCTTCCACCGCCTCTAGGGCTCCTTGCTGTGGCACGTTGTAGTACATGTCCTTGACATCTACCGAGAATGCATTGATAGGTTGCGTTCCGTTCAGGAATTCTACCAGCTCATCTGAGTAGCGAACCAGGAACGGATCATCTATTTGTAGAAGTGACAAGAGTTTCTGTAGTTCTCTTGCAATCACAGGTTGCCAATTGCCTTTGTCTTCTACAGTTACCCTGAATGGACTGCCTTCCTTGTGCGTTTTGACTGCAAAGAAAGGTTTCAGACATAGTTCACGGCTGCCTTTGACTTCCCTCGCTATCTTGGTGATGCCTAGTTCTTCACACTGTCGTGCCAATTGTGCTCTGGCGTTTTTCATACATCTTTCGTTGATGTCTTTACGTTCCTCAAAGTTTTTTAGCATGGATTTTTTGGCTTTCTGCTTGTACATTTCTTGTTCTAAGATGACGAACTCCCCTGTTTTGTCAGCAAGCAGGAGGCTGCAGTTGTTTCTTTTAGGCCAACATACCGTGTGGTTGGTGTTCAAGCCTGGTTTTTTGGTGTGGCAGAAAAAATGCATAACAACACTCAGGTAATCGCAAAATTAAGGAAAAGGACGCGGACAGAAAACCACTAGCAGTGATGCCATACATCCACAGCTTTTCGCACAGGCTGAAAAAGATTGCCGAAACACACGAGGTCAGTGGCCCTATCCGCCCCCTTCAAGCTAAAAGGACTCTGCAAACATGTAAAGAAAGAGGAAGGCGACAAAACGGGTCAATCGTCGTGTCGGGTAAAACACAAAAGCAAGTTCGTCGAATGCGTAGACGGGGTCGTCTATAAAATACCATTGACGTGTGGAAAATCATACATCGTACAGACAGGAAGGTGCCTAAATGAAAGACTACGAGAACACAAATACGCATGTGGGCAATTGCAAGCACCCGGCAACCTGGCAGCGCATTGTGCAAGATGTAACTGCGAAGCGCTATTCGGAACTACCTCAGTCCTGGACAGATCAAAAGACAAGAACAAGTGCGAAATCATAGAGGCCTTCCACATGGCATCAGGAAAGCACGGCACTTGCGTCAGTGATCCATCATTTGCACTGAACGAAAAGGAAATTGAATTGCTCAGACACTACAAAGCATAACGAGGAGGACACTAGCACCAGCTTCAAGGTCCCCTCTCACACCATAGAAACCGAACGCATAGTACAGAACAGAAAACAACACCACAAACATCGAAAGTCCACGCATTCTCATGAAAAACGTTTTTCATTATTTCTCAGATTTTTAATTTTTCCAAACTCACACAAGGGGAAACCTCACACAAGGAAGAGGAGAAAAAAGAAAAGAATAAACAGTTGATAGTTCTTCGCCCATTCATTTACGTTGTGTTTCCCCTCATCTCAATGTAACTCATCGTTTGGTCACGCGTTGTTCTGTAGAACTTCGCAGCACAGCAGATTCAGATATGTACCATAACCAACTAGCCCAAACCCAAGTCCAAGCTTTATTAAACTTTAAAGTAGTGTGTTGATCAGCTGACCACTTGAAAAAGGCTGTGGGTTGCGTGGTCGCTACTACCATCCCATCAGGCCGTGCTCGCTTACTCTCCAAAAAGTTGCATGGTCACACAATTACAATGAAGCATGTCACTCTTACTGTCCCTTAGTCGTCTCTAGGCCCACTCTGCTGTTGACGTATGTTAATGGTCGTCCTGTGTTTTGTCTCATTGCTGATCACTGAATTGCCCTTGATATGTCCAGGCTCATCCCTTTGCAGCCTGTACTCCCCTGATGCGCGGTCCCACCATGGACTGCCCATGCTGTTGCAAGTCTGCCATCGCTTGCATCCCATGTTGTAGCCTTTTTGCCCTTTGCTTTATATTAATTTAGCTTAATTTATATACTGCAAATACTATTAAAATGGAACAAATGTACTATTGCAGCCAATACGAGCTGAAATACCACTACGCGTGGCACGCGATAATATGAGAGTTGTCTCTCAGATTGTTCAGCAAACCTCAGTATGCGCTGAGGTAGAGACAAGTCGCTTCTTGTGCTTGTTGCACCACTATGCCGTTCCGTGTCAATTTCCAGCTCATAGTGGCACAATGAGTGCAAGAAGCAACCTGCCTAAACCTCAGCAAACACAGAGGTTTGCTGAAAAATCCGACATGTGGCTCTGATAGTACAACACGCCATGCGTCATGGCGTTTCAACTAATATAGGTCATGATAGTACTTCCTCAAATGTTTCTGGTTTTTCTGTACCACCTTGCCATTCCTCCCAGCGAAACAATGTATGATTTCATAACTTCATAATAAAAATATAAAAGCAACGCAGCTTGTTTGACTGTATTCTTATTAGTAGCTGATTTGCCGTACTCAAATGTCAGGCTAGCGATTACCAGTGTGCAGTGGACAATATAATTAAATTCTAAGTGGGATATGCACCTCGTCATGCTCCAGACATGGCGTAATTAAGTTTCTGCATTATGCATTCGCATATTGTCGTGCTTCGCACTCAGCCATTTGTTTAAGTGGTGGCCAACTCGAACTGTTTCAAGTTAGCCATGAAACCACCATAATCAAACCGTAAAAAATAGACGTCCCAAAATACGACAGGTCATTCGACCATCAAACCATCAGCAACACACCATCAGACCAAAAGCCCATCAAACCATCAGCCCATCAAACCATCCGCCCATCAAACCATCAGCCCATCAAACCATCAGCCCGTCAGACGTCCCAAAATACGACTCCATCAGACCATCAGCCCATCAGGATTTTCCTGATGGTCTTTTCGATAGGGAGTCCAGGAGTTTTTTTATCGCAAACAATGTCACTCCCACGAAAAAAAAATCTCGGTCTTTTGAAGTTTCTGCGGTTGGAGAACCTACGCGTTGCAGCAAAATCTGGCGTAGCCTCTCACAACGCAGGACAAGTTGCTCGTCGAGATTATGACTGTGCTCGGCAACCATTAGCCTCCGACGCCTTCAGCCGTGGTTCAGCGCTTTCGCTTTAATACCACCCTATTGAAAAAAGCCAGTATAACTTTTTCTCAATCTGGAATATGGAACTGGAAATCTCTCTGAATTCTACCTGGATTACAGTTTTCCAAACATTTAACATTTATAATTAAAATGTCCAGGTAGTGAGACGTTATACTGTCTTTTTTGGTAAAAAGGGTATGTGTTGAAGGTGATTCGGCCAGCAATTCGGTTGCGGCGTTGAAATGTTTATCGGAGCACTGTGATTACGGATCCGAACTCGGAAAAATATTACGCGACAGAACGTGTGTCGTATCAAGAACGCTACGATTCAAACTCGTCTGCTTGAGTTACCGGACTTAATATTTAATGGTTCTCTTCAAACGAATCTCGCTATGGAATGTTCGAAAAAGGGTTCGGGCGAACTTCGCCAAGCCGGTGGAAGCATTCTGTCTACACTCAAAATGGGTGACACAACTCAACCTGGTCGAAATCAACAAAGGTCAACGCCATCGGCTCTTATCGACACAGTCTAGTCAACATTGAGACTTCGGAAAAACAAAGGTCAACGCCACAGGCTCTGATCGACACAGTTCTAGGCAACATTGAGACTTCGGAAAACCAACGTCAGTTTGCGCAAGAGACCGTGACGACATGTGGCACGGAAGTGGATCGTCGGCGGTACCGGCTTTCGAGGTCACCGTTAAATTCGTTGGCAAACAAGTTTCCAAAAAGCTTGACACCAGAGCGAGCGTCTCGGTGATGTCCGCAGAAAGGTTTCAAGCTGCATTCCTCAATTGTGAGTGTCCAACCTTTGAACGTTCTTTTGTGAGGGTTTTCTGGAGGACTTGAGCAAGTCTAAGTTAAATGCAAAGCAGATGTTTATGTTCAGTTCAAAGGCCGTGAGGAAGTTCCTTCCCTGTTCATTACCTCTGGACTATCACCAACGTTGCTTGGCCGGAACTGGATTCGCGCTTTGGGAAATGTGGTTCGAGGAACTCGAGACTGTGAACGAGCTCACTGATGTTGGGGCTTTGATAGGTCAATTCTCCGGAGGCTTCGAAAAAGGATTAGTCACTTTTAAGGGAATTAAAAAAAAAAAATATTGTGCCGACTGGTGGTCCACTGAACATCTGCAAACCCCGTCCTCTTCCATTTGCATAGCACGATGGAGTCACCCAGAAACTACAGAGGTCACAGCGGGAGGGATGATCGAACCCGTGAAAACATCGGAAAGGGCAGCGCTTATTTTTCCTTTCAAGAAAAATGACAAAAATGTGCGTATCTGTGGAGACTTTAAAGTGACAGTAAGTGCCGTGTCGCGTTTGGAAACCTATGCAGTTGCGTGCTTTGAAGAACTGTGGGCTGCGCTCTCAGGAGGACAAGAATTTATGAAGCTGGACTTGAGGGATGTATACCAGCAAGATCCTCTGAATCAAGAGAGTAGCAAGTGCGTGATGATAAACATCCGCATGAGTTCTTTTCAGTACACAAGTCTACCGTTCGGGGTATCTTCTCTTCCAGCCATATTCCAGCGCGAAATGAATATTTTTCGAGGCTAGCCGTTTACTTTGATGACATCATTGTAACAGTTGTTGATGACCAGGAACACTTCAAGATCCCCAAGAGCGTTCTTCAGCGACTTCAAGATGCAGATCTTCAGGTTAAGCTAAAAAATGTGACTTATTTGCACGTCACGTGGGGTATCTGGATTATGCCATTAATATACAAGGACAGGCTCCAGACCCAAAGAAAGTGGATGCCATCGTTAACGCCCCTGCTCGTCGTAACGTGAAGGAACGTCAGATAAATTGGCATAATCAGCTTTTATAGACGCTTCTTACCAAGTCTTTTGTCCACACTTCGTCCCTTGTATCTGCTGCACATGAAGGAGAATAGGTGGTCCTGGCAGGGGTAGTAAGGGCAAGCGTTTTGTGAAAGAAACTCTTGGCAAATGCACCTGTTTCGGTACATTAAGTCTTCAAGAAAGAACTTCCACTGAGGTGCGAAGCTTCGCCTTACGGTGTTGATACTGTTCTAGCACACATCGTAAGTGATAAAATGGACTGAACAGTAGCATTTGCAACACGGCGCTTAATTCCGGCTAAGCAAAACTACAGCAGACTTCACAGCGAGGCACGTGCTTTGGTTTTCGGTCTAATCAAGGTTCCCCAGTGCTTGTGGAAGAGCCTATTCACAGCAGTGACCGACCACAAGCCGTTGCTCGGACTGCTGAACTCCGGTTGAAAAGTGCCAAGTCGAGAGCATCTCAGAGCTACAAAGTGGGTGGTTACCCTTTGATGTTCGCGGCTTAAACTCATTTAGAAACCAGGAATAATGTTGGGAAACTCCAATGGCCTCAGCACAGTGCACCTCCCGACGAGTAGCGTGCCTGATTTTACGCTAGCCGACCTATTTATAATAATAATAATAATAGGAGTTTATTTACCAACAAAGTACAGGTTGGAGGGCGGCTTGGAAAAAAAGCTGTTAGCACAGATTGACTAGTCCCAAGCCCCCACGACATCACGACAACAGCAGCGGCAAAACAGCAAAAAAAAAAAATCAACATTATTTTTACACGGAAGAATCATTTGCACGTATATTAGACACTAAATCGAGCGCTATAAGAGGACACTGCCGCAGTGTTTTCGAACGCAAACACATGAAATATACCCACAAGAAAAACATACATCGCACAAAATCACTCTCGTATAAGAAATATAACAAAACATTCAAAAACAACAAAAGATTTAAAAGCATCTTTCAGTCATGGTCGTTCCGGCTAGAGAGCATCATTTCCCGCAGACCGCCCACTGATAAGTTATCAAGTTCTATGTGATTTGTACAAAGGTGATTCAGAATTGTTGGAAGTGTGTGAGCTATTGTTTGACGACCGTAATCAGTTCTAGAGAAAGGCACTTGCCAGGGTAACATTATTCGTGTTTGATACCTGTGTTCTCTTCTTTTTAGATTTGATAACTCTTCAAGATGTCGAATGTGCATATTTTGTTCAATTGTATATTTTAAGCATAGGCGATATCTATACAAATCAAAAATTTTCATTTCACCAAGTTCATTGCAAAGCAAATCTGCCGGGTATTCCAGTGAAACATTGCAAATACTTCTTAAGATTTTTTTTTTGCAATACGAATATATTTTGAAAATTGGTAAGTGTGGTTGTACCCCATATTAAATGACCATAGTTTATGTGGGAATAAAATAAAGAATTATATAGTAACAGTTTTATTCTACGTGGCAAGATATGCTTATTGCGGTATATTAGGCCAGCAACGCTGGATAATGTTGATATAATAAAATTAATATGATCATCCCATCACATAGTCTCCGAGAAAGATATACCTAAGGTTTTAAATGCTGAAACTAATTCTATTTTAGTGGAGTTACAAAAAAATTGCATTGGTTATATCTACTTGTTTATTCCTTGGGCGGAATAAAATTGCCTTAGTTTTATTTACGTTCACTTTTAAAGCGTTATTTTTACTCCATCTCTCTAGTTGCCTGAGTGCTTCATTCGCGTTATCTATGAGTTCGGTGGCGGTATCACCAGTAAACAATAAAGTGGTGTCGTCAGCATATATTATGAACTTCGCTGTTTGGCATATATTTATGACGTCGTTTACATAAAGGTTGAATAAAAATGGTCCAAGGATGCTTCCTTGAGGAACGCCTGATCTAATTGATTTTACTACTGATGAATGGCCGTTGATATGTACATATTGTTTACGATAAGACAAATATGAATTAATAAGCGCCGATGATTGACCACGAAATCCATACATTTCTAACTTCTTAATAAGCAAGTCATGATCAAGATAGTCAAAAGCCTTTGTAAAGTCAATGAACAAGCCAAGCGTTAGTTTTTTATTTTCGAAATTTTTAAGAATATATTTCTTTTGTTCAAGAAGAGCAAGTTCAGTTGACCTTTGTTTGCGGAAGCCAAATTGAGATGCGCTGATCAAGCTATGATTATCTGCAAACGCTGTCATTTGACTTAACAAAAGTTTCTCGAGGTCCTTCGAGAATACTGACAAAATTGAAACGGGTCGGTAGTTTCCCATTTTATTTTTATTACCTTTCTTATATAAAACTGCAACTTTCGCCCATTGCGTCCGCTTGGGAAACACGCCGTTTAAAAGGCAAAGGTTAAATATATGCGTCAAGCAAGGGCATATAATGTCAATTATGTATTTAACAGGCTTTATTTGCAAACCATCACAGACACAACTTTTACTATTTTTTAATGCATTAAATACGTTAACTACATATGTGTCTGTAACAGGGCAAAAAAACATGGACGCGCAGTTTCGAGAACTTATCAGCTTGGAAACATCTAATGCAGGACTTTCTTTGCTTAAACTAACGAAGTACTCATTGAATAGATTATCTAACGCTTGGCCTGTCACATCGTTACCATTGTAGCTTATCTTTTCTATATGGTTTGGAGTACATGTACGATTTAAAACTGAGTTTAGTTTTTCCCATAGGATATCACTTCTGTTATGACATGCTAAAAACATATCAGCGAAATATCGTTCCCGGGCGTATCGAATTTCTTTGTTTAATTAGTTTCGATAACGTTTAAAACTTTGAAGTTTTTCGGTTTCTCTTGTTTTTACAAATTTTTGATATAGCATATTTTTTGTACGTATTTTGTTGACTATCTCTTTTGTTACCCATGGCTTACGAATTTTTCTAGAAGTTCTTCTTGATTTATATGGAAAACATCTTATATAGAGCTCTTGTAATTTAGTCAAGAACATGTTATATGCATTATCTGCATCAGTCTCTTGAAGTACATATTTCCAGTCTATTAAAGAAACTTCTCTGGAACTGGGATCCCTTGACGTACTATCTCCATATCTCCTGCTGCTGTTGATCGAATGACAAGTAGAGATCCTCTGCTCTCACAAGTTGTACAAGCTGTTCTAACCGGAACCCCTCTTCCTGTGGCTGGAGGGTGGGATCCTTTCTGTGACTGGAACAACGAACTCAGTCTACACGAGGGATTGGGATGCCTTTCGTAAGGATCACGTCCAGTGTGGTACTCTACTGTCAAACGTTCTTCAACTCCTGCATAGTGGACATTCTGGAGCGGAAAAAAACAAAATGATCACCAGACGCCATGTCTGGCAGCATGGAATCGACAATGCCATCACAAACCAAGTGAAAAACTGCTCCGCTTCTCAAGCTTACACACAAGTCTCCTTGTTGCGTACTCATCATGCCCTGACTCTTTCCTGAAAAACCCTGATCCAGGGTTTTTCAGTAGAGCCCATGTTATGGCACTACTTTCTATTTATGGTAGACGAGTTTTCCAAGTGAGTGAAATTTTATCATGTTTTTCGGTCACGCTCAGCATACGTCACCATCTCTGTGACTAGGATCGTTTTTGCGCAGCATGGCCTACCTAATCTTATTGTTTCTGAGAATGAGTCAGCATTTATAAGCAGCCAATACGCCGAATTTTACAGCGGTATGGCATCCGCCGGATGATAGTACTACATACCACTCCGCTTCAAATGAAGCAGTAGAAATAGCGGTTCAATTTTTAAAAGACATGATTAAGAAGAATTCACCAGGTGAGTTCAAGGTACAGGTGGCAAGAATACTGTTTCAGTACCAAAAAATCAAGACGCCATTTGACGTAATGCACTCCAGCCTTCTGACTACCGTCTAACTAATTAAATCAACTGCAGCAAAAGTTCCACGCTGACCAAGCTTGACGCCGTGCTCCACTGCTCGATACAGGTACACCGTTATTCGCCCGGAACTTCAGACCCGGACAACCTTAGATGCCTGCTTTAGTTTCGGGCCAAGTGAGTGCAGCCTGGTCCGAGATCACCCTTGATATCGGAACGTCCTGGCGTAAACATGTAGATCACCTTCAATTATACCCCATACATAGCCAAAGATTATTCCTCAAGAGCATCCCGAACTGCCGCAGCCGATGAAAACTACCGTGCCTAGTGAGGCACAGCCTGAGCACCACCGACACCGACCCTGGGAACCTGCTCACCACCAACGCCTGCCCTGGTCGAAGAAAATCCCGTTGTCCTAAGGAGAAGCACAATCTCAAGAGACCAGTTTGGCGGCGCTCTCCAGGACCACAAAAAATATATGACGCCACTAAGGGGGAAAAACGCTAACCACCTACTGGCGCCACCTGCATATTCTACTTATATGGTGAAGGAAGGACGGGTCTGGGTACTTTTGGGGATATTACAAATTAGTGTGTTGTGAACTGTCATCTAGTTCCGATGTATTTTCTTCACGCTCTGCACTCGTAATATTTCTGTCTCTCTTTGAGGGTCAGCCGGACATCACAGCTGCCCCCTCTTTTGGAGACTGAGCTATCCTCCTGCACCACGCAGTTTCCTTTCAATTAACGTTTAGCAAACAACGTCACCACCTTCAGCTTGTGAAAAAGGTAAAAGAAAATTGTCCACCCCTGATAACTTTGCCAAAAATTATTCAATCTGAAAATCAATTTTTTTCAGACATGTCCCTCTCCGCAAAATATGTACCGAAGAATGGTTTCGAGCTTTGTCTGTAAATATACGAAAATATTACGAGTCATCATTATCTGTATTTTCTAGTCAACTATAGCTAGAGAAATGCTTGGCGCAGTTCATTCTAGAAAAGCGTCCACCATTTACTGCGCAGTTTTGAAATTCGGTGTTTAAAAGGTTTCGTTTATTGCCCTGGAGTAAAGTTGACATTCTGCAGCAAAGTTGACATTTGGCGTCGTATATAAGATAACTCTTTCGTGTGGCAAGAGCTACATAGGCCAAACGGGCAGATGCCTCAATGACCGACTCCGGGAGCATGATTACTCCTTGAAGGCTACAGTGGGCGGAAATCTTCCTCTTCATTGTAGGGAATGCACGTGCAGACCATTATTCCGTGAGACCAACATCTTGGGGAAGAACGTAGACAAATTGACCCGCGAGGTATTGGAGGCCTTCTACATCCTTCGTGAGGACAGGAACTGTATTAGCGTTGAATCGGTAACGCTATCAAACGAGGAAAGGGAATTCCTTGAACAAACAATGAAGGGCCCACACGAGCCTGGGTGAACTAGCCGCTATCATTCACGGGGCTGTGGTAGATGCACGAGTCCGCGGCGGATTATTTGAGTTTTTTTTCTTTCTCTTCCTTTCTTGTCAGTAAACGTAGTTGTGAGTAGCGCTCTTTTCTGTCTTGTCCTTCTTCTCTCTACCTTGTGCGCTAAATACCTCAATATGTTCGTTTATTTCCCCTTCAACTCCTCCTATAAGGGCGGCGAAGATCCTAACAGGGGCCTCGTAAAGTGACAATGGCGTAGTGCATTAAAAGAGAAACGCTTCACGGCATCGCGGTGCGAGAAATGGTTCCTCCAAACCACAAAGTAAGAACGCCTGTGTAACCGTTGTCAAGGACATATCGGCCCAAAACGACCCTAGCAAGAACAAAAAAAAAAGTATCAGCTATCATTTTGAAACAAGTTTAGTCTGTCTTGAAGACTCCGTCGTGCATACTGAATAATTACATGTGCGCATGCTTTATAAATGGCGAAACAACAAAGGCTAAACTGAAAAGTTGCTGGCACTTTTGTTACAATAGCACTCCGATTAAAGGATAGCCTTTTAGTATCCAGATTGATGCGTGTTTATAAATCTGTCGACCTTGATGCCATGTTATTTCCCGTTCTTATTTTTAGAGTTTGTTTGTTCATTCGGGGCTTATATGAGCAGTGTGATAGGTTTCAAAAACCTACATATGAGCTTTCCAAGCGTATTACGCGCAAAGTTTCAAGTCGACTAAATATTTAAAAAAAGAAAAAAGCCGCAGGAGATACAAACGTCAATGTAAGGGGCAGATTTCAGAGGGACCGGGAAATTCGCTCGCTTTTTTCGGCAGACGACATAAAACAGCACGTAAACCTGCCGAGGCGGTGACTCCAGGCCATAAACTTGCTAGATCCCGGGGGCCTACTGATTTAAAAGCATTTGCGGCGATGTAAATCTATATATGCTCACGTGTGTGCTTGTCAGTTTAACTTTCTAACGATCGCCCAGGCTGCTTTCTTGAAATTACGATATGCATTTTATATGAAATGTTTGAGCTCCGGGTCAGGCACTATACGTATCGGAATAGTATGTATTGATCTAAGTTTCATAGTCTCTTTTTTATTTTGTCGTGTGGGATGGCTTTTATTACTGTTTACGTTGCGTTCATTATGGTCATGTAAATAGGCACTGATACTGTGTGTAGTTATCAATTTGTTTAACAACCAGGAGGATAGTTCTCACTAGGGTTGCGCGACCCTTACATTTATGTCGAATACCAATACCTAGCTTCGAATTGCTAGGCGAACATCGCACAGCCAAAGGCAACAGCGTTTATTTGCGTCAGTTTTAATTTCAGATGTTGGAACCCCAGACCTTTTGGGGACGACAATAAAAAGGCATTCGTAACTTTCACGACCGATTGGGGGCGATCTGGCGCCTATCAAGATGCCCGTCATCTTAATAATTGACGTTTATCTGCAGTAGGAGTTTTAGATTTGTGGCATATAAGTACTTAAACGTTTTTGTTATTTTAGGGCATCACGTTACTTTTCTATGTCAGGGTGGTGAATGCAAGCGCCTTAATTGTGAATTCAATTATCTACGAACTGGGGAGCGCTATTCTCACACCGCGGTACCACCATCGCTGAAAGCTGCGAATTTGGTGCTCGGGTCCTTTTTTTTCTGACAGGGGTTCGGTACGGGGCAAAAACGTTATTCAGCTTTAGTTGATTCTTTCGAGACATCCTAAGTGTAATCTCTAGGTACTCTTGGAGCAACCTCTCGGTACTCTTTCCTTAACGCGGGATGCTGTCTCAGAAGGTTTACAAGGTGTGTTGCGGTACCTCTCGTTGTTTGAAGTGTTTATTCGCAACTCGGGCACTGCGGCATGATGGTGTCGGCCTTGCAAAGCGTTTCTAAATGGTGCTTCTCCCCTTTAGTTTTGACGCCGTCTCCTCTTCGTTTGTTCGTTTCGCAGACGGCTCACGGCAATCATCTCCGTCCACTATAATTCGACAGAGTCAAGCATGCCTGACACAGGAAGCTCAATCTAGGGTATAGTAGCGAAGTTTGTTGAATCGCAGAAAAAATACTTCAAAAGATGCCATAGAGCCACATATTACCGCTACCGTCGCCGATGGAGCGATTTGAGCGCGAAGCCAACTCCGCCCAATCGGCGATGCGATAGTGGTGTCGGTGAGTCTTGCTCAACAAAACCGAAAGCAGAACTAGTACTTGCGGATAGGTTGTCGAATATTCGATTGGTTTGTAATATTTGTAGCAATTAATATATTAGAAAATAACCAAGGACCTGGTTTACGAGTTGAATACATATATATAAAATTAGAACATTTGATTCAAATATAAAGTTGGAATATTCGTGCACCGAAAATTATGCGTAAAAATAATACTCGGAATATTGTTTGTAGTTCTTTATTCCTTAGGCCAAGTCATATAGATTAATATAAAAACAGTGTCGTTAAAATGATGACTTCCTTGTTCCTCTGTGTTGTCGAGAATCAATTATGTAACTTATATTGTACTGAACGCTGGGGCACGCACCACAAAAAAAACATACTTTTTCCTTGTGAATTAAAAAAGAAATAGAGCAGTGCTGTGTTAACCAACAGCATAGTCACAGCGATAGCTGCGACAAGTGACGGCGAAGACTTTGCGCATTCGCGTCGCGTTCACGCATCGTGGGGTGCGCCAACAAAAGCGTTGGAGAAAAAAAAATAAACATCTGACCAATTTGTTTTGAACACCTTAGTTTGTTTGTTTTTTGTTCCGGATCGCGTAAAAGCGATTTTACCGTTATAAGCTCATGAAATTGACACTGCTCCAATGGCATTTTGTTATCGGCTATCTTTTTTCAGAGAGCGGATGCAGTGCGCGTCGGGTACTATAAAACGCTTAAATACATAGCAGGTTGTTAACGCTCTGGCGTAGGTCAGTTGTAACGCCTCCGCCTCTCACGATGCGGATTCAGGTTCGATTTCCAAGGACGGCAGGGGGTCTCTTTCAAGCATCTAACAACGTCGAAGACGGCCGCTCTACAACGTCAACTGCGACATCAACTACAGCATCAACTACAGCATCAACTACGACATCAACTACAACATCAACTACAGCATCAAATACAGCATCAACTAGAGCATCAACTACAGCATCAACTACAGCATCAACTACGACATCAACTACAACATCAACTACAGCTTTAAATACAGCATCAACTAGAGCATCAACTACAGCATCAACTACGACATCAACTACAACATCAACTACAGCATGAAATACAGCATCAACTAGAGGATCAACTACAGCATCAACTACAGCATCAACTACGACATCAACTACAACATCAACTACAGCATCAAATACAGCATCAACTAGAGCATCAACTACAGCATCAACTACAGCATCAACTACGACATCAACTACAACATCAACTACAGCATCAAATGCAGCATCAACTGCGACATCAACTACAGCATCAACTACAGCATCAACTACGACATCAACTACAACATCAACTACAGCATCAAATACAGCATCAACTAGAGCATCAACTAAAACATCATCTACAACATCAAAAAGCGACGCTATTTTCAGTAGTGGAAATAACCTATAAAATCTATCGCTGTAAAACAAAATGATGCGGTACTTTTTTTTTTAAAGCGCAGCTCTTAGGCACCTGTTTCCGGCTTGAGCGGCGTCGGCGTAACCGCGCGGTGCATGATGGGTAAATTTCCCCGCTAAATTTAGTGGAAAATTTTCCCCGCTAAACCTAGCAAAAAAATTCCCCCTAAATCTAGCGGAAAACTTTCCCCGCTAAATTTTGCGGGAAATATCCCCGCTAAATCTAGCGGGAAATTTTTCCCGCTAAATAGTGAAAAATTTTCCCCGCTAAATCTAGCAAGAAATTTTCCCCGCTAAATTTAGCGAAAACTTTTCCCCGCTAAATCGTGGAAAAATATCCCCGCTAAATCTAGCGATAAATTTTCCCCCCTAAATCTAGCGGGAAATGTTTCCCGCTAAATCGTGGAAAAATTTCCCCGCTAAATCTAGCGAGAAATTTTGCCCGCTAAATTTAGCGGAAAATTTTGCCCGCTAAATTTAGCGGAAAATGTTTCCCGCTAAATAGTGGAAAATTTTCCCCGCTAAATCTAGCAAGAAATTTTCCCCGCTAAATCTAGCGGAAAATTTTCCCCGCTAAATCGTGGAAAAATTTCCCCGCTAAATCTAGCGATAAATTTTCCCCCCTAAATCTAGCGGGAAACTTTTCCCGCTAAATCGTGGAAAAATTTCCCCGCTAAATCTAGCGAGAAATTTTCCCCGCTAAATTTAGCGGAAAATTTTCCCCGCTAAATCGTGGAAAAATTTCCCCGCTAAATCTAACGATAAATTTTGCCCGCTAAATTTAGCGGAACATTTTTCCCGCTAAATAGTGGAAACTTTTCCCCGCTAAATCTAGCAAGAAATTTTACCCGCTAAATTTAGCGGAAAATTTTCCCCGCTAAATCGTGGAAAATTTTCCCCACTAAATCTAGCGATAAATTTTCCCCCCTAAATCTAGCGGAAAATTTTCGCCGCAACATTTAGCGGAAATTTTCCCGCTATAATGTAGCGGGAAATTTTCCCCGCTAAATCTAGCGGAAAATTTTCCCAGCTAAATCTGGCAGAAAATTTTTTCCACTAAATTTAGCGAGAAATTTTCCCCGCTAAATTTAGCGGAAAATTTTCCCCGCTAAATCTAGCGGAAAATTTCCCCCCCTAAGTCTAGCAGAAAATTTTCCCCGCTAAATCTAACGGAAAATTTTCCCCGCTAAATCTAGCGGAAAAATTTCCCCGCTAAATCTAGCGGAAAAATTTCCCCGCTAAATCTAGCGGAAAATTTTCCCTGCTAAATGTAGCGGAAAATTTTCCCCGCTAAATCTAACGGAAAATTTTCGCCGCTAAATCATGCGGAAAAATTTCCCCGCTAAATCTAGCGGAAAATTTTCGCCCCAAAATCTAGCGGAAGGTTTTCCCCGCTAAATATAGCAAAAAATTTTCCCCGCTAAATTTAGCGGAAAATATTCCTCACTAAATCTAGCGGAAAATTTTCCGCGCTAAATCCAGCGGAGAATTTTCCCCGCTAAATTTAGCGGAAAATTTTCCCTGCTAAATTTAGCGGGAAATTTTCCCCGCTAAGTCTAGCGGAAAATTTTATCCGCTAAATCTAGCGGAAAATTTTCCCCGCTATATTTAGCCAGAAACTTTCCCCGCTAAATTTAGCGGAACATTTTTCCCACTAAATTTAGCGGAAAATTTTCCCCTGTAAATCTAGCGGAAAATTTTCCCCGCTAAATTTAGCGAGAAATTTTTCCCGCTAAATTTAGCGGAAAATTTTCCCCTGTAAATCTAGCGGAAAATTTTCCCCGCTAAATTTAGCGAGAAACTTTCCCCGCTAAATTTAGCGGAAAATATTCCCCGCTAATTCTAGCGGAAAAGTTTCCTCGCTAAATTTAGCTGGAAATTTTCCCCGCTAAATCTAGCGGGAAATATTTTCCCGCTAAATCGTGGAAAAATTTCCCCGCTAAATCTAGCGAGAAATTTTCCCCGCTAAATTTAGCGGAAAATTTTCCTCACTAAATCTAGCGGAAACCTTTCCCCGCTAAATCTAGCGGAAAATTTTCCCCGCTAAATCTAGCCGAAAAGTTTACCCGCTAAATTTAACGGAAAATTTTACCCGCTAAATCTAGCCGAAACTTTCCCCCGCTAAATTTAGCGGAAAAATTTCCCCGCTAGATTTAGCGGAAAAAATTCCCCGCTAAATATAGCGAAAAAAATTCCCCACTAGATTTAGCGGAAACTTTTCCCCGCTAAATTTAGCGGAAAAAAATTCCCCCTAGATCTAGCGGAAAAATTTCCCCGACAAATATAGCAGAAAATGTTCCCCTAAATGGGAGGCGAGCAGGAGAGGAGGAAAGGCATAGCCCTCTCTCCACACCGCAGCTGTGCTCTAATTCGGAGTTACAGGGAGTTGTAAACGGCTTTCATTTTTTTAATTTTTAATAAAACGCTAAATTGCGTCCCCACTAGATTGCAGAGATGCTTCAGGCAGAGGGCCTCTCTTCACTCCTAAAAGGGACAAGATGAAAATCAATAGTCTAAAAATAAGCGTAACCAGGGGCCCATGTCAGATAGACGTGCGGTGCAATCGTTGGGACTGCTGTCTAACTTTGAAATAATCTTCGTGCCTCGCCTTGTCACGGGGCAGTTGGGCTGTCGCGGCAGGTCCAAGCAAATCTAAAACGTGGCTTTCAACGAAAGGGACGACAGCTTTATCGCCAGGTCCGTCTGGGCGCCATCTGCTCGCATTTTGTTTCCGCCTTTATGATATTCATGTTATTTTTGTGCATGAGGAACCGTGAATCTCACTTTGAAGGCCCAGACAGGTGGCCCAGAAGATTACCTGCCTTATATTGAATGAGCGAGAGTGAAAACTGTTGACAGTACAACACTACTGGTTCTTTTTTTTTCAAACTTATACCGTATATTCTGGTCTTCTTAGTATGAGGACAGAACCATTTCATTTTTGTCGCTTCAGAATTCCCCGCTTGATGTCGCTGTTGTAAGTTCTTCGTAACTCTCAAGTTCTTCCCCGTAGACGCTCAAGAGCTTTGACAGCCGGTTCATTTTTTTATGTAGTCGCAATAATGTAAATTTTAAACAATACTACTTTTTTTTCCTTCGATCTGCATATGGCTGACTTCAAAGAGCACCGCCTTACGATGGTTTTGACACCAGAGTCTGCAATCACAAGCGGCGGGCTGTCAGCCCGAGCTCTTGTTGTCGTCGCCGCATTAGACAGTTAAAATGTCTCTTGCCTGAGACGATGGCTTTAGAAAGCAGGTTTTTTTCTTAGCTTGTTTGTTTGGGTTTTCTTTCTGAAACACACATGAAAACCTGGTGTGTTCAGAAACGTTTCGCTTTGCCATTTGAGGTGATGTTTTTATCAAACTAAAGCTAATAATGCACTCAGTAAAAAAAGATGCGGAGATAAAGATTTTTTTGATGTGATGTTTTATGATTTTCTGATTAAATGGTTTATTTTGCCAGGGAAAACGACCGATACACTGGGGTCTTTATAACGTGCTTTGCGCATTCGCGATTTCAGGAACGCGAGCTAATCAATGCAATATTCTTTCTGATACCGTAAGGATCAAAATCACGACGTTATAACCCTCAGCGGGAGCATTCACTTTACACGTTGACAAAAGGCCTGACGGCGACTGCCAAGCTTCTGGAGACCGGTTGACTCCCTCTAACCGGTCTCCAGAAGCTCGGCAGTCGCTGTCAGACGAATGTTTGTCGAAAGTCAAGACGTGAAAATAATGCCCGTTCTTCCGCTTTCCCAAAGCTCAAAGTAAGTGCGCCACATACCCTTTGAGAAAATGTAAATGTACGCAGGTGAGTGCCGTCGGCCATTTGCGACAGTAAGGATTGTTTGTCACTCCTTTAGGTTGTACATTTGGCCGACCGCTGGCGACTCTAAGAAAACCTTCGCCCAACCTAGTTTTACGATTCCGCCTTGCGGCCGGTAGAGGATGTAAAATATTTTTGTAGACGGGTAAAAAACGCGAATGCAGCAATATTCATTTGTTTTGTTTTTGCGCTTTGGCATGCCTCTGCGTGGCTTCAATAAGCGAAGCGAACTTCAGTGTAATAATAATAATGTAGGTCTAGAATCTTTATGTCATCTGCGGAAGGCCAGCGCGGGGCACAAATGAAGCACGAGTGCTGCGCGAGCATTTGGCTGAAACTTGTGCCCTCACTGACTGAACACAAGACACAGCGTAACGCTGACGCACCGCTTGTGTCCAATTTATGCGCCACACTGGTCTCAGGTAGGTGACACTGAACGTCCAGTAACACGGCCTGGCCATCTAGGAGGTGTGGGTAGTCTCCAGAGCTCTCAAAATAAAATGAAAAAAAAACCCAAAGAGGGATGTAGAGAAAAAAAAGCAAAAAGATGTCGTCAAGGACTTTTGGCATCATAGAAACGCCGCCGGCTTCTCCTAACTTGAGAGTGCCATACGGATCGACAAAAACACCAGTACGGACAGACGCATTAAAAAAAAGAAGCACTATATGGGAAACTGTCGCTGCAATCATCAATCAAATGGAAATACATAACGTTCCGCAATGCTTTTGCTAAATAACGCAGCGCAAATATATTAAAGGGATATACACCATTGAAGGTGTAAATTAACTAATTCTAGTGATAACACCTCGAGGGTGTTAAACGAACACCCGTAAGATGCTAACGAACACCAACAAAGTAGGATGCTGGCGATCTTAGTAGCCACGAATATATGTTTTCGTGCAACAGGTTTAAAAGTAAAACGTAACACGTGCAGGTCTTACGTGCCCAGAAACGGTGAATATACGCGAGAAAAATCATGACCCTATTGACTGCTTCACCCTATTATATACTCGACATTCAAAAGACGCTCATCCGATCGAGACGTTTTCCGCATTAATGAAGGTTACAAGTATGTTGCTTGGTTATATTCCAAAGCATAGTAAATTCAAGGTAAGTGTCTCAAAGTTAGAAGCTTTAGTACAGGAAATACGTATTCGTCAACATCGCTAAGACAATCTCCACAAAATTTGTTTTTGAATGACGAACACCGGTCGAGGAGGGTGTACTCTTGATTTATTTCTCCCTTACATTTTCACACCCTTTACACACCCTTCAAAATTTAAAGGCTGCCACACAACACCGCCCCAGTTTGAGAATGAAATTGCGTTTATCACTCAGTGTGAGGCTGCTGAAAGAGTGTAGTCACACTTATAAGTCTCTGGAAAAGACTCTTCACGCCCATAAGGGTGTATATATCTTAGTGCGTATTATCCAAAAGGAAAGAATTACTCTTCGGCACAATCTCGATTACTTTACAAATGGTCAGTCACTGGAAAACAGATCTCTCCTCAGATGAGCAGTAGATGCTGTCACGCTCACTCACTGGTACGCACACAAATATACAAAATAATGTATTCGAACATCCGAAAAGTTGCTTCAAAACCATCCCTACGGATTTTTTTTTCTAATTGACATATGTTTAGAAGAAAGGAGTGCTTTCTGGGTTTAAAGACGATACTTTTTGAATTTAATGCGCCTTAATCTCAATATGCACTCTAAGAAATGCCTGCGCGTCTACTTACCAGCAAAACACTCGAAGAGCCAATCTCTGCGATCTAGGAAATCAGCTCAGCGAATGATGAGGCGTAAAATTTGTTTAGACCTCAAAATTAAGTCTGCGCTGTGGCATTACGCAATGCAAGCATGACGCTTTACATTGCGTAATGCCACAGCGCAGACTTCATTTTTAGGTCTAAACGGATGCTCCGCCTCATCATTCGCTGAGCTGGTTTCCTAGATCGCAATGATTGGCTCTTCGAGTGTCTTGCGGGTAAGTAGACGCGCAGGTATTTCTTAGAGTGCACGAACTATTCATAATTCAATCGACACGTCTCCTTGCGTCATCGATCCTTAAGATGCCATGCAGAGTAAATGGGCGGATTTAGTAGACCGAACCCCAGAGAGTTGCGTATGCAAGAATATTTAGGAGATGGGTGGAACCTGCATGCTGCAAACACGAAAGGAGTGTTAGCGTCTGGAGAACGCACGCAAGCGTGGGTACCTAGCGTTAGGGCCTTATTACCTAATTCGCAAAACATTTGTGAGATCTCGAACCCAGCAAAATAACACATATCAATATTTTAGCTACCGAAGCGCAGACTGTAACTAACTGTAGTTCCTACAGGTAGTTACAGACTTCGCTTCTTCTTAGCCACCGCCGATGATTTTGATCTCTAAAACTGTATCCTCATCGACACCGCTTCCATCCATTTTACGTTTACAGCCTCGCTTTCCTCTATACAATTTCGCAGGACAGTGTTTTATAGTCCCGTATTGATCAAATGATTTAAATTTAGTAATTCCGTAAACTACTAAAGTCGTTCAGTTTTTTTTTCTTTTTTTTATGGTGTGTCATTACAGCGTTTTATTTGAGAACAAATATATCAGACACTAAACCAATGTTTCTCGCGAGCGCCAGCCGATGCTATTTGAGCTACACTACCTTTAATGACTAAGAGCAGGGAAGTCAAAGCCGCGGGCAAAGGTTGGTTTTCTGAACAGACGGAAAACAATAGTTCTCAGATCTCTCCTGCAACCAGTCTTTTACACGAGCATCATCCTAAAATTTTGAGTTTCACACGAAAAGATAAACGCAGAGCTAAACACTTTCTGACTTCGGCTGCCGCGGTAAGTTTTTTTCTGTACGTCTCAAAATCCATCTTACGTTGTGTTTTATCTATTCAATCCAGGAGTGATATACTTCGCTCATACATCTTTTTGTGTGTATGAAGCGTTTGATGGTTGTGAAATATAAAAGTCAATTTTAAAACTTTTTTTTTTCACAATACATGTCAAACGAGGAAACTGTCCTGCTTCTGACTACAATTTCGCCACCAGGAAAGAGTGAAGTTTAGATGTGATTGATCTTGTATTATAGTCTAAGTGTGAATTTGCTTCTAGAAAGCATTAACTGATATAATTTATTTGAAGATGTTAAAAAAAAGTTGTCCAAGGCAGTTATCTTGTCACTAAAGTTTGGAAAAGAAGCATGCCCTGAATTGTAAGGTCCTAAACGTCGTCAACTGTTGATAGAGCGCGCAAGAAACAATCACCAATTTGTAAGACTGAGTCAACTTGCCTGCATCGCCATTTTAAGCCATGTTCTTTTGCCCTTGAGTGTCATATTCCCCAACAAAGAAATCGTATTTCGTTGCTCCTACGCCGTCGCGCTGCCTTGATAGAACGTTGACTTCCCAACTGCGGGAAGACATGCGCGATTGCGTTAGCTCTTTCTTCTAATAGATCTGACCCCCTGTTCCATCTCATCTCGGCCCTCATTTCCAAATGACAAGAGTCGCAGTGTCAATTTGTCAAGAACCCGACGGACCGGTAGTCTGGGTCACCACTCATCTCATCTGGCCAGTTCCCTCCCTTTGTCCAGAGGTCGTCAACAGCGGGGACGGGTCGCACAAAACGACAGAAAGGAAGTGAAAGCTCGGATTAGGCTGTCAGTCTCTGCGTCCTATCATGACAAGCGCTCAGTTGTGCAGTGCCGCATCGAATCGTAGTGACGCTTTCTTCCGTTCCCCTTAGCTTTCCACCCAAAAACCGAACCCCGCTCTGCTCCCTCCCAAGAGCTCCGTAGAATGCTTCGTGAAGCGTGGATGGGCCTACATAAGGTTGGAAGATATGTAAGCCGTGTTTTTTTTTTTACCACATAAATAGACAACACATCAGCGAACGTTCAGTCTCAGCACAAATAAGGGAACAGAGGTTGGGTTCAAATGTCAAGGCTTCAATACTTACCGTTATTCGATACAATGCCTAACATTTTTGCGTCACCACTGCTATGTTTTGAAATTGAAAGTGAGCATTTTCGAACAAAACATGTATATTTATTCCAATCATTGCCTACTGCGTACTGTGCAGTTTTGTCTACTAGGTAGTGAAACGCTCTTTGATCATGCGTAGTATCTCTCTTTAGCGGAATATTGGAGGCCGCTCATCTGTCAACAGCCGTTTGGACTTGCCATTTCTCTCGTGTGTGGTAAGCACTGGAAATATTTGTACATCTCGTCTGTAATCCTGTTTTGTGCAACCGCAATGGGAAAAGTGAAAGTTAACAGGGAGTGTTAGGGAGTCGTTTTGACCCGAACAGTTCGTTCTTGAACGCTTTGCCGACGCCACCGAGCATGGACACTGAGAAAAAAAAAAGGAAAAAGGTAGCAACGGCGCGTTTATTTCCCTTCTAGTGACGCGCCCCCAAGCGGGAACGAGAAAAAGGGAGGAACGAGTCGTTTTTGTTTTTCCTTTTCCAGGCAGACGGGAGAAGAGTTCCGCCCTCCGACCTCATCTTCTTTCGGTTTCATTATTTGAGCGCGTCACGCGCGTTGTTTAATATACGTTGTTGATTCGATTGAGATTCAGCGGCCGCGAAAGCCGCCTGTAATTTCGTCTCCCAGTCCAAACGTGCAGAACATCTTGGTTGCATTGACCAAGACGAAGCCGCAGAATTAGCGAAGTTCCGGAGCAGTGTCTCACCACTACATACGCTGGGCTAAGATGACCGTCTCCAGATCGCCAAACCATTCGGAACAACCTGACGACGTTGATGGCATTATGGAGATCACGAAAACTGCGTCCAAGACAGGCATGTGTTGCTGCCTGCGTGTCTTCTGTGCTACGTTCGGCTCTCTTTCTTGATGCCGAATGCAAACCGACCATCAACCTGGTTTTTAATTTCCGCGTGACAGCAACATTTAACAAACATCGCAATGGTACACTATTAGCAAGTCCCGTGTATTTGGTGAATATTTGGGGTGAAAACACGCTGTTTACACAAATTACCATATATTTACACGTTGAGTAATGACTAATTCGTTGAAAAATCATGCGAGGTTGTAAAAAACGCGTTTTGGTTCGGTCATACACGCATAGCCGTGTAGCCGACCTCGAAAACACGCATCACCCCCGGCGACGACCGCAGCATTGCCGGCTATCGAAGCACCGGAATGCTTGGGGACACACCTAGAAAAGACCGTCGAGACAAATGCCGCGGAAAGAAACATGTTTCGGAGACAGATATGCACCAAAAGCAATTACGCCATGTCGCGGGACGGGGAGAACCCCGCGCTTACCGTGCTATAGCTGCCATTTTCTGGTCGATGGCAATGCGGCTTCCCTCTTGTCGCTCATGTTTTTATTTATTCTAGGGGTCTTGACAATAGTTTCTTACACACAACAAATAAAGTTATGGGTCTAATTACTCGTTCTAAAGAGCTGAAATTTATATAAAAAGCGTGCCCTCAATCTGAACACGTGACATTGCAGTTGGTTTCGTTTTGGCTACAACCCTTCACTGCAAGCGAAGGTGCCGCCGCTTCCCATGCACCCTCCTCAGAATTTACGGCGCTTCGTGTTGGCCGCAATATTAAAACTTTATGCGAGTGTTGCCGCATCTGTAGGTTATCTTTAAGTCAGAGCTGACAGAAAAAATTGCCACGGCTCAACGCCGATGTACGCTGGAAGCTAGAGCCGGTTTGCTTTCGTTATTTTAGATGCGGAGCATCTCTTGCTCGGGTCTTTGTCCCGCGGCGTTGGCGTTGTAGTCGGCACTCGAACTACGCACGCGCAACTCTCCTCCTTCCCTCTCTCCAACAGCTGCGCGTTACTCTCTCCGCTCACTCTCTCTACCAGCTTCGTGCACTGCGCGTGCGTTCGCTTCTCCTAACACCGCGCGCGCACGCGCAACTCTCCTCCTCTAGTCTCCTCTCCTTCAAGTGTGAAAAAAAAAATTAACGGCGAGCGGCGAGCGTTCCAAGTTTCTCTGCCGCGAGCCGCGACGAAGGCTCGCGTAGGGGGTAACGCTAGGGCAGTCGGTGGCGCCATCTCTCGACGTCAGCACGCAACTGACTCTTTCCTCGGAACCAACACGATGCTCCGCATCACCCCATGGTTCCCCTCCGGAAGATGGTGTAATTTTGTTTGTTTGGTCGGAGAAAATCTGGCAACAACGCACGCTTAACATGGCGCCGGTATTGTTTTGGTTTGACGGGACGCGACAAGCTCGTTGGTTTGCGATCACATGTCGCGAAGACGTGACCGGAGAAGTGCCCCTGTGATGTTCCCGGAAGACGGAAAGTATCATTCGTAATCATCGTGTGCGCTTTGAAAGCGAAGGGAGTACCAGGGTCCACGTGTGCGCAACCACAAGCCAAGGTTCAAGACAGCGTTGCGTTGACTTCGGCGATCTCGTTCTGTTGGTGCAACACGGCGATGCGAAAAAGATCTGAAACGTTCGCTGTGTGTGGTGCGGTGCTTGGACATAGAAACCAACACTAACACGGAGCTCAAATTGGTTGTTGTTGGGTTGAGGTTCAACGGGTTCAGTCCCGTCGTCGTCAGCTGATCCGGTCCAGCAGGTCCGGGAGGACGCAGCGAGCGTTTTTAAAAGTAAATCTTCCTTCGTTCCGTTTCAAAATGTGGAAGATTCCCGACGGATACCGTGAGTAAAAAGCTGCCGGCGTTTTCAACAAAATTACGTCGTTTTAATTCAACAATGGACTCCGGATTGTTGTCCTAAATCTGCCGTTTTAATGCTTCGGGTTTTGTGACTGCGTTTCTACAGCGACGCGCCCCGCTCGAGTAGATGATTCGGTCCTGCAAACGACCGGTTATACAGAATTTCAGGGAAACTTAAGTCACCACCAATATTTTCCTGTAAACCTCGTGTGAGTTTGTTGCGCTCATCATGTGGTGTGAACAAATTAGGGCAAGATTTCCTACCTGCCCACAGATGCATGAACTGAGATCATTTTTTACGTAGTGGACATAGTGCGTTTTCTTTATTTTGGGAAGAGGCGTTGATGCATTTATTATGGTACAATCACTTGAGAGTTCAGAAATTGGGGGGAGCGAGCAAGCTTTTCCAATTTCGTCCCTTTTCTGCCTGACACTGCCCATAGTTTCAGTTTCAGTAAGCATACCTATATACTAGCAGGTACAAACTGCTCTAAAGCAGGTCAAAGACAGGAAAAGTCAGGACAGTGCGGACTCCGTGTTTCGCGCTTTTCGCAAGGTGACTGGGTATATACTTTTGCGAGGTATGCGGAATATGCAAGCAATTTTGTTATGCCCGTCGTTGGCGCCTCTCCAGCAAATTGAATAAGATGATCTACAAAGGCACAATCACAAGCCAAGATTTACGATAGCAGTGCGTTTGCTTCGGTGGTCCGTGTGGTTGTATTTTACCCCGCTCTCTGCAACACAGTGTCATGACGAAGAGCTGGAACGGTCACGGTTTGTGCTGGCCTAGCGGTTGACAGAAACCCGCATCGGCACCGAGTGCACTTGGGCTGTTGATGCTCAAGCCTTTCATCCGCGGCTTTTGTCACCAGCTGATCCTGCCGCTCGACGGTGAGGAAGCGGCGAGAGTGACCTCTGAAGTAAATGTAAATCCTCGTTCATCCAGTTACTCGGTGTCAAAGTGTGGAAGATGTCCAACGTGTACTGAGGGCGAGAACCACGAGCGTTTTGCCTTGCTTTTATAATTGAAACCAGAGCAGCGAGATAACTGCCTTGCGTACTCCAAAATGACGGAAGCAATAAGTTTCAACAGGTCGAGTACGTCACCGGAGATGTAGGTGAGACCGCGCAGACTGTTTAAACACTTGCAGTATCCACGAGTGTTATCAGGAAAACGACGTCAACAGAGAAGAAGCTCGCGATTCAGCATAATGCAGTGCTACGGGCCCGTGAATCTTCAAAGTTCGGGGTGGTGGCAGTATAAAAAAAGACGCATCGGCGCCACACCAGTCATCACGAATAACGCCGGTCACAAACTCCCAAGCCCCGCCGCTCCACTCGACACCGACACGGCATACGACAACAAAGTGCATCAAAACGCCCCAAAAGTGAAGGTGTCTGCTCCCGTACTGCAACTAGCGGAAGTGAAGTGTTGGGCGGATGTCCTTCAGAAGAATGTATAAAAAATGCTTAGCGCGAGGATCATTTCCATCTATTATTGAACACATAATGATAAATTTCCAATAATTTGTTTTTCTATCTGATTCAAGCTTGTCGGAAAGCTCATAACACTAGTCGAGCATGAAAATAACAAAACTTTGAACTTTTTCATGACCGGTTTATGATTTATTGTTATTATATCGCCATTTTTCACAACGAACTAACATTATAGATTTTGCCTTCATACTTTTTAAATGCAAACACTTCTTACATACGGCTGTTCTTTGCGCCGTGTTTTTTGTCTTCTTTTAATTTGTAACGGTCAGTGACCAAAGAGCTCACCCGCGCATGTCAAGCTTATGTACGCCGCGGGGAGAAAAGCACGTTCAGTAGAAAGTGTCGGGCGCTGTGTCGTTGTTGTGTTTGTGTATATGTCGGTGATGTGTAATAAGTGGTGTTCGTGTTGTCTGTGATGTATGTAGGATTGCTGTCTACTCGTGGTCGTTCGCAGCGTATTAACAGACTCGTTTTTTTATATAGGCTGCTAGAAATATCGCTAGATGGCGTAAGTTACCGCCCGATTCCAAATAGTTTCCTCGAGTTATTTATCCATGTAAATTTGGCATTCGTTTTTCCGTCTAGCGGCTTCGTCGTAAGTACCGACCGCCGACGACGCACGTACGTACAGTCGCCGCGGGAGTTAATAGCTCCACGCGAGCGCGCGTTTATTTCCGAGGGGCGCTCGACTGGTGACTTGCGCAAAAACTAGAGATGACGTTAGGGCGAGTCCATGCGGAGTGGACGGGGGAAGCCGCTCAATTCAAGGGAACCGTTTCTATCGTCTGCCTGCGGGTGAGCGTAGTTCGAATGAAAATGGGAGATGATTCTGCAGAAGTTAGAAAATACGACGTGTTTCCTTCTCTCTTTCCAAACAGCCATCTCATTCGTGCTCGGCGATCTCGACTTCTGCAGAATCATCTCCCCTTTCGTTCGAACTATAAAAAAAATACACTCAGGCATGCGGGCGTGCGGATGATAACAACGGTTCCTTTGAATTAAGACGGCTTCCCCCGCCCACCCCGCATGGACTCACCCTGACTTCATTTCTAGTTCTATCGCAAGCCACCAGTCAAGCGCCCCTCGGAAAAAAACGCGCGCTCGCGTGGAGCTATGAACTCCCGCGGCGACTGTACCTTTGCTCGTAGCTACGTCCGCCGCTTGGAGACTGTTTACTGCGTATAAAAGACATTGAACGAAAACAAACGCGTCCTGTATGCTTTCGATTCGGCTGAAAGGCGCGCGGCTCGCGGGGCTTGTCTCTCACCTGATCTCGGCGGCTGGCCGCCATGTTTCATAAAAAACACGCTCAACCGTGTTTTGCGGAAGGCAGACACGGTGTAGCGTGCTAAGTTTACACGGCACGTCGTGTGTAGACGAATAACACACATGGCTGCGTGTAAAATGAACACGTTCTGACGTGTCCGCTGTGCGACAACGGTTTACACGTCTGGGCGTGTTATTTTTACTAACAGTGTAGTGTTGTGCTTTGTAAACGGAGACTGGGATTTTCACCGATGTGACCGTTTGTTCGCGTTACGTTGGTGTAACAGCAAGATCAGATGGCGTAAACTGTCAGGCATTTAAGCCGCTGATCGGGCCGTGATCGGAGGGGGCGAAGTGTCGCAGATTGAAATTCTGCTTTACATTAAAGTTTAAGAACGTTTGAGGAATTACGGTGCAACCGATCGACCTGCGGACAGTCATGCTGGAACGCTGCTCTGAACCGTACCTCCTACTGTACAGTGTTTAATGTGACTGTCGTCTGCGATTTCCTGTTGTCCCCTCCCCGAGAGCGATTGTGCTCTGGGTTGAGGACTGAAATCTCGAAATATGGCTGGAAGTACGAATATTTAGAGTTCGCAATTTTAGCATTAAGGAGGAGTTGTTTATAAAATCAGCAAAAAAAAGCTATCCCTTATTTTGTCGTTTAAATATTATCACGAAGTAAGGAGAAGAGACGATAAATTATGAACTGAAAAGAAAGGTTTAATTGGCAAACTTGTGCCAAAAAAAAAGAACGAGCATCGAGACAGCAGAAAAACGGGTGGCGATTGGGCGGCGCAACAGAAAGAGAGAGCGAGACTAACTCGACAAGGGTCGCGGGCAGCTCCTTCTCTAGTGTGCGTCGGCATCGCGAAAATTCGGCCAAGAGGGTTCGAGCATCAAGCTTTCGGGGAGAGAAGGAACCGGCACTTTTGAGAACAAAAAACTAGGGCGAAATGATAAAAGGTACGCAATGAGTGAGAATAAACGCGAATCTTCTAGAATGGCATGACCGGGCGCTGCTTGCTCGGCCCTGAGCGCGGCTAATATACTATGATTCCTGGTGAGACTGCCCTTGTAGAGGTGCACTGGAATGAGCGATAGAAGTGTGAGTTTTTCACGGCGTAGCTCCGTAGACTTAACACCTGCCTCAAGTCGCGCCAGGTGTCGCGGGAGGCAGTTCACGGAAAGCTCATGTTACGCTCTTATTTGATGCTCCTCTTGCCCCGTACAATAGACGTAGCGTCCACATTAAGCCTTATCGAGCTCAATTTGCTTAATTCGCGGTCGCAATATTGAGATGAAGACGAAGGAGGAACTTTGCTCCAATGCTTTCAGGGACCCAGCTTTCTCGCTTTCGAAAGGAACATAGGTTACAAGTGCGTTCCTCCCTTTAGAGAGGACTATGTAGACCTTATTTTCTAATAGCGTGCGCGCTCGAATATACGGGTAATTAGAGATGGGTTTACTCGTTCTCTTCTCCCATTCAGGCCGCTAGAGTCGTCACAGGCAAAATCGTTAACGACTCAGTGAAAATAAAAGATGGCGGTCGCTTCGGGGACCGACTCCACCAGCCCTGCCGGGCGTTAGGTTTAGGAGAGTGGAAAGTAAATTTCCACCCTGCCACAATTCTCTTTATTTGAGAGTTTAAACCGAATCATTTAAATAACTGCTCAAAATGGCAAGCGATAGCGAATGTTATGAACTACGCATAAAAAAAAATATATTTTGTAATGCGGTATAATCAGTAGTAGTGGCGACCACGAGCAAACCTAATGATTTGGTTCGGCTGGCACATAACGTGAACGATCTTTCGAGTTTAAGAAAATAGAGACACAACACCTACCTGTGTGATCGTTCAAAAAGATTTTAGCGTATCTAGATTGAAATCTCTTAAAATTCCGACCGCTGAATAATACCTCGGCCGCTTTACTTACATCAGTGGCACGCTGTGAAATGCGAGCCGCATATTTGCATATGGGTAAACGCGGGCATGCACACTGCAGAACGTTTCAGATGTTTATTACAAGATGACGCTGCAAGTCAAACGCACTCATCATCATTGTTTAGATGGTTGGTCCAGTTCTACGGTTCACTACAACGAACGTTATCAGATGAGCTCAGTTACTGAACTTCAGCATAGACGCTGCTTGCACGAGCAGTACGCCTCTTTCTCACCACGGCTCGCCTCTCGTCGATCGATGCGCCGGACGGCTGTATAGACCAACTCAACTCTCTGACGTCACGCCGATGCGATGGCGCTGCTGTCGGCATTGCGCATGCGCAGATCCTTCACCTTAGGCGAATCTGGTTCCTGCGCGCGCGCAATGCCCCAACCCGGTGGGCGAACGGGGGCTTGTTTATAAACAGTGTGTTGGTCGATAGTAACTGCAGTGTACTCTACGGAACACGTACGTTTAGATGCACAGCGTCTAGATGGCGCTCCGCCGTACTCTATGGAACGCACAGTTTTAAAACGACAATCTAGATGGCGCTTCAATCGAAGGGGGTGGACTGAAGTAAGTGAGCGGGGGGGGGGGGGGGGGGGAGGGGGCTCCGCGGGTGTTCTACAACTAGGGTAATCTAGGAACGTTGACTGAAACACGTTAATTATAACGTATGGTAGCCGTGTCATTAGAAAACGACTCAGAAAACTCCCTATTATGACATATGCAGTACAAAATAATCGCGGTTTCTCAAGCGTTTAAAAATGTAACATTGGACAAATGATTATACCTTCTTACATATATGTTGTAGTTCTGATGTATGCCACCCCACAAATGGAGCAACTATATTTCAACCCAATATTATTGCTTCGTCCCTTAAAAGATTCAAATATGATCGCCCTAACAGCTTCCTAGAGACGAGGGCGAATGCCAGAGCCCGGATCCGCCAGCCCACGCTCCTAAATATAACACAATGCGACGGATCGCCTTCTAAATAATTAGGGTGCACTATACCCTTACAGTCTATCACAGCCGGAAGCGAGTTGCTAAAGATAGCACAAAAACCATGGGCATCTTTACTACTCCAGAACACTCTCCGAAGCTAATGAATCAGAAAAGAAGACGCGAGTTGACGTTCGTCTAGCTACAAAGCAATAATGACCTGGAGCGGTTTCACGTAGCATACTTTTTTCTCAAACCCTCGTGGGAGTTCATAGTGCTGAACTTTTGCTATATGCTATCCTACGTCCTGAGGCAGCCTTTATCGGCTAGCTCAAATGCATTTGCGTTGTAACCGACAGCGCCAGCTCGCGTAGCCAGCGGCATAAAGAAACATTGGCTCGTACTAGATCTCCATAAACATCAGGTGGTATTTGGAGTAAAGAGGAGCCGGCGCTTTAGAAGTTTCGGAACAATAGCCAGAGTGGTCCTACTGGTTGCGCCGGTAGTACTTCAGCGGAAAACGACCCAAATTAAGCAAGACTTGCTGCCCCTCAAATAGGTTCCCGATGGTGGTTCCTAAGCTCTATCGGGGACAAAGACCATTACTGCACATGTTTTGCAAACATAGTATATATATATGAAGCTTTATACGCCTTTAAAAAAATAAGATGTACTGACGCGCCTACCACTGCACCGGCTTAGCTTGATTCAATAAAGGAACGGACCCTTCTGACTTGCACGTCCTCTTCGTCAAAAAGCCGTCATTTTGTTGTCGTGCAAAGGTTTTGATTGCCAGCGCTTGACACAGGCTTTTTGAATTAAGACAATATGCCAGGTGACGTTTGTGCCATGGGAATCAAATTTATAAGGCTGATTGTGAGCAATACGCATATTAAGATGAGAAGGCATTTACATAAGTAAAAATATTCGAACCGTTGTTACGAACCGCAGGCTTCGTTATTTCCAGATAGTGGCAGAAAGAAGTGCTCAAATGGCAACCTTCCGGAGTGTGATCACCAGTTATGGATCTGCTAAAACAAAGTAACGCGGGTATACGAAGTGAGAATTCTACGAGGTCATGTCGTCAATGAACGTGTGCCATTTTATACATCAACGAAAGTTTAAAGAAATGTCTAAAAGTATAAACAAAAACGCGTTAATCTTGTTTCTCTCTGAGCTCAACTGACTTCGAACCCACAAACAACTCCACGGTAACTCTCGACTACCTTGTTTCCCATCGAACAGCACTGAAATATGTGCGTGAGTCTGAGAAAATATTGAAACACAAATTATATTGGATGTTTCAATTGGGATCTCATAGAAGGGGCCAAATGTTTCCTAAAAAACGCGTCAATTTTGTCCCTTGCTGAGCTCAGCTCATTTCGAATTCACAAACTCCATGGTAAATCTCGGATACTTTGTTTTCATGGAACAGCACTGCACTATTTGCCTGAATCGGAGGATGTATTTAAACACAAATTATATTGGGCGTTTAATATCGAAGTTCCCAAAAGTATCCAAATGTTTAGTAAAAAAAGCTTTCATCTTGTCCTAAGCTCAGCTGACAACGAAACCCCCAACAAATTCATGGTAGCTCTCGGCTAACGCTTTTTCATTGAATGGCACCGCGATATCTGCCCTAGTTAGAGTATTTATTTAAGCACGATATAACGATATACTATCGTGTGTTTTAGTGAATACTCAAATATTCCGAGCTATAGTGGTGTTAAGACAAGAAACTATATTCGGGAATCGACTGCCAGTCACGGCTTACAACAGGCATTGCAAGAGATATACTAATAAGTTAATAATTAACTAAAATCTACTAATGTACTTTTCGGTCGTGGAAATATATATATGGTTTACGCTAAAACCACCTCTCTGAGCGCCATCGAAAGCCGCTAGATCAGTAAATTCTTGGAAGTCTTAAAGCACTTGTGAAGCCTGCGGGTGCCATAAAGTATTCACTCCGGCCGCAGACACAAGATTTACGATGCGAAAATGCGGTTGGTATTCTTATCACCCTCATTTTTGCATTGCCAAACTTGTGCTTGCTGCACAAGTGAAAAATTTAGCGCACCCTCACACCTAACACATGCTTCTTCCTAAAATTGACTGATTTAGTGTTTTTTTTTTTTTTGGACGCTCGGAAAGTTTTTAATAGAAACCGCATGTTGTTTACTAACACAAAAGGCGCTTAGTGAGCTTTAGTTACTTATTGGGCTGATTAGTATGATTTTTTATTAGTTTATCACTGACTTCCGTCGTGGTTGCCAGTCTATTTTCTCGGAGATAATTTATTTTATTTTGAGCCACCCTATTGGCAGGGAATGTTCTCTAGTTTAAAATTTTGGTCCCGTGGAAAAAATCGTCCCGTCTCAAACAGGCCCCAAAAAATATGGAAAATAAAAAACGTCCACGGCTTAAACCTTCTGTATACGATATAAAAATGCGAAAACACTTGGTGTTTTTTTTTCTTTTTTAACGAGTAGCATTTTTGTTGGAATGACATTCTATGTGGTACGTGGAGAAGGAATTGTTAATATATATAGGACTTATTCATCCGTGTCAATATTTTAGTGGTCATTACGATATTCGTGAACTGCAGCCTCTCATTGACGCAAAGCAATCAAATTTGGTGTGACACGTCACGCCATCTAGCACAAAATATTTGCAACACAGGGTAGGCCCTTTCGCCAGCCCACTTGCGTGTGGAGCTGTTCACGCATCGCTTTGAAGATGTAGATTCGTCCATTTTTTGGTTTTTTATTCTTAACATTTCTATAAGATGTCGCAGAAGGCCAAACGTCGAAGCTGTAGGCACTGTTGCGTACCGGACTGTCGCAACGCCGAAGGCTTAGCAGGCGTGAAGCTTCGCAGGATCCCGTCGAGGCCGTGGGAAATGCAACGCCGTCGGAGGTGAATAAATGCCGCAAAATGTGTAAAATAAGCGCTCCGTTCGGATTGCCTGACTTGAGATGGATTTCTGGATGTGCTATCTGACTCGGTATCTGGAATTAATCCGCTCGACAACCGGCGTTTTCTTTGGATTTGATGCGATGGCTATCTGGAGTTAGAAACGTTTTTCGGCAATCTCACTGCGCTCCGCTCCGCGGATACACCTCGATCGAATGAGGTTTAAACGTCGCTTAAGAGTTACCGGAATAAGCGTTTTCTTCGCTTCGCCGGTTGCAGAGAGAAATGGCGTTTGCGCCTTTAGCGTGATCGCGGAGCTGCCCAAGATAGTTCTATTTCGACCCGCGTCTATGCGGTATCTAACTTCGTCCCCGCTTAGAAAAAACAGCGAACTTAAGAAATAAATGCATGTACATACACGACGAGAAAATGTTATCTGTGCGGCATTTATTTGTATTCTATGTAGAACAAAACAGCACATTCAATCGACGAGAACGAGCATCAGCTTGCGACTAGCAACTGCGTACGACACTGTTCAAACTACAGCCAGCTTGCACAAAAGACACATTCCTTGGACACCACAATCGTTTTCAACACTTCGACGAGGGAACAGGAAAGAAGCTAATTCCCGAAATCAGATTCCTGAAATCAAGAGTTCACTTGAAAATGAAAGATTAGGTTAGGGTGGGGAAGGGTCTGGGGGGGGGGGGGGGGGGGGGCTTTTAGATCCACCTTTTGTATCGGAGGGAAACTCGACGAAGTTTTCGCTTCTGTAAATTTGAGGCGCGCGTAAATAACGGGAAAAATGCTGAAAACTGCCTTTTCCAACTAGCTTTCACTTAATGTTTGCCGTAATATCAGAGCGTTTAATTTTGTTCTGCTAGTTTCCGTTTTCGTTTGTATGAACCTATCAAGGGAGGCACCTACTAAAATTGCCTAATGCTAAAATTATACGATCACACGCATAAACATTTGATACGTTTTTTTAAACAGTCGGTAATGTAGCGCGCGACAACGCAGCGCTCGGACTTGGTAATAACTCAGTCACGCGAGGGTACGCCGGCGGCGCTGCCGATTTTAACCATCCCAGTGTTGCCTCATTTGGCCATGGTGGCGCTGATGATGAAACAATGGTAGCGCACTCTGAAACCTTGCCCAGCGCCTATACGATCTTACCGTGAAACGCGCGCCTCTGCAGCTACTTGACTGCTCCACTAATTCATAGTTCCTAGTTTCCTACCCTCTTACACAGCGTAGGTGAAGGTAGGGATAAGGAGAGTAACGTCAGCGAGTGTTCACGCAAATAATCTCAACTGTGCTGCCTGGACGATCACATATCTGAAACAAACTTGACTTTGACTAGAGCTGTTCAGCTTTGCTCATTCTCCAACGGCATACGGATACGTTCAACACCACAATAAAATTAAAAGCCAATGCACTAAACCTTTTTACGTCACAACGGTAAGATAGAGTGCAGACACAGACTAGAAACGAGTGCCGTGTTTGCGTCTGACTGGACCCCATGTTCAATCAACGTGTAGAAGAACGCTTGGATTCGGGCCCATGTCCAGTTACTGATTTGACGTCACCCTACTGTGATGACGTTGAGGGGAGTTAGAGCAGGCTGTAACAGGGCCTTTATTATTCTTGGCGGTGTGTATGCATGTCGTATTCGTGTGAAAGAACGCCTAAGTTAGCGGAGAAAAACGATGGCGTCGCTCCATCAGAATGAAGGTGAACAACTCAAGACAATGGAAACCTTAACTCACATCCGTCTCTAGAATTTGTCATGAAAGTTATCTGCTGCCCAAACAAAGCCAGAGGATCGAGAATGTAGCTCGATGAAACAGTTTGTTTAAACACGTTCCCGCGTAAGTACGCTACTTTCGAAATATACAGTCCCATCAATGCCGAAAGCTTTTTAGGTGTAACGTAAGACTATCAATTGCTGCCTGTGTGACGCGAACTCACCGCCAGAGTCAAAGACTGCGCTGCTGTCATTCTTGAGGCAATCCAACATGGCCTCTTGAAGAGCGCTGAGCTGCATTTTGGAGTCTTGATCGGCCAAGATAATCTGCATATAAATAACACCGAAGAAAATGTCAGTGGGATCACCCCTTTTCTTTAATATAAATTCTTTGTTTCAAGCACCCAAAGAAACCAAAATTACCAGTGAAAACAACACCGCAGCAAACAAATATCTGAGCCAAACGACAAGATTGTTTTCCAACATTTATCTTGTGCAGCAGAAAACTCATTACCGGCATTGCGGCAAACCCGTGTTTGACTTCATCTAAAGCGGCGGGACGACTGCTCGGAAACCTGGGTAGAGCAAACACGTGTCCGTGGGAAAACGACTTCCGTGCTGGGCGCGTTGTCTTGAAACATTAGCGACAGTTTGTTTTCCGGGCACGACCTGGATAAGGTCCCGTGTCGTGTATCGACCGCCGTCGCTTTTGCTGTTGCTGCGCCGTCGGGAACAGATCTGTATTTGTAACCGAGGTAGAGAAAAACACAGAACGCATGAGGGGCCGGAACAAAAATAAATGTAAAAAGAAAGAGAAAGACATAGAAAGCTTTCTGGATTTGAGTAAGGTATCACTGCTTGATTCAAGACTACTCTTAGCTTTCGTGGGGGATAAGAGCCCGGTAAGCGGAGTCCCACGCAGCACACTTCTACGGCTCCGGCTTAGGCCAGGTTGGCGCGAGCTAGAGCGAAATCGGCTCAAGCCTGGCCACAGCTCGAGCCAAGCTGGCCAAAGTATTAGCCGAGCCTAGTGCTACTAGGGTAGAGAAGCAACTAATTACATGTATTTAGGTTTCTGCAATTAGTTACATTTTTAGTACCTTAATATTTTGCAAGGTTCAATATAATGTTAGCAAACGTAAATTAGGCTTACTTACATTCTCGTGTAAATTGCAATGTGGTTTACAAAAAGTTACGTTTCAAAATTCTCGAAGACCTCCTCGGGGGGGGGGCAGTGTTGTTTACGGAAGACATTTGTGTATTTTGGCAAGCTTGTACGGAATCAGAACCTAGACAATACTAGACCGGCTTTGAGCCGAAAAAGAGCAACGTCTATAAGCCTCACACTCCGGCCGTCAAACTTTCGGGATAGTTTCAAAAAGCTGCCACTTGTTAGTGTGGCATTTATCGTGCACAATACCTGTCTATCAACTGGTGCAGCAGTTCAAGGACCACGGGAGCTTGCCAGACTGAAACGTTGAAATGCTCTTAAAGAGTAACAACACATTTTGTGATGTTAGTCTTTACAACTTTAATTCCAGATGTCTTTTGACGGCGCAAACCTGTTTCTGGGTAATTCATTTCGCACCATAAGTGGCGATGCCAAAAGTTTTCGTTTAGATATACTTGCCTTTGTAATAAAGACTTATTTTGTTGTTTCAATGTCTTCTACTCACGCATATACAAGCTTGGTTAAGTTCTATTGCGGGTGTTCATGCACTGCAATATATTACGCTCACAAATCAGCACATTTTCGATTGCTGTATAGAGAGACACGAGATCTACGCCACTGCCTTCAAACATGCAGTGAGTTGCGAGTAAAAGAAAACAGGTCTAAACAGGAGGCTAAACGGCAGGTCGGTAACCACACCACCTGTAGCCCCTCTTTAAGTGATACAGTATGGTTACCTGTAATGCAACTTAGTTACATTTAATAAATGCAAATTTAACTGGTTACAATGGTAAGAACGTAACTCTAATCGTAGCTTAATTACAACTCACCTCAACGAATAAAACATAAACTTTAACGCAATAATTTTGAATAAATTTATACCCCTCTATCGCTAGGGCATATCAGCCATAAAGACAATCGGAGGAAAATGTTTCCCGTGTTTTTATAGACCTTTCCAAAAATCGTCTTCTAGACGCTGTCATCTTTGTTTGTTGGGTTGTGGAACGCTTTCTGAGCTTGCGCTGTACATCTGTTGTGCGGTATATGAAACAATGCGCATCCTTCCACAGCTCAGTGATTCTGCAGTTTTCGTCCGGGTGATAAGCACTGGAAAGGTGTGTGCTCAAAGTAAAAATCCCAAATACAGATCTGTCCTACCTGTAAGATCATTTTCATTTACAATGGGAATTTACGTCTTAGATATTGCGGCAAGACCGTTAACCAAATTTAATAAAAATATATCACAAAACGAATTATTAAATATCGCCTATTAGGGATATCAATTCTTTGCGACATCCGGTGAAGTCTGAGGGCCGCGTGCCAACGTGGCTACGAACCAACAAAACAACTTGTACGGCGCTTAAGCTTCGCCTTCAAGAGTGTAAGGCAATAGCGTTATCGGGCCCCGTTCGCAAAGCCATTTCATAGCTCTAGCTCGTTCCCAAGCCGTGCAAGCGTGTGTGCGTGGCCTAGTCGGTTCGCTAAGTTTGGCGGGAAACATTCCGCTAAATTGAGCGGAAAGTTCTCCGACAAATTGAGCGGGTCCATAGGGTCATGACGTCACAACCTTGTGTGACGTCACACGCGTGACGTCACACGTGGCTGTGCGCGTTGCTTCATGGAATTTTCGGTTCTGCCGACGCCGACGATGACGCCTGATTTTCAGCTATAGGAGCTCCTAAACGCTATCGCGTTAAAGGAATGCAGCTAGAGCTGCTAATTGCACCCCACTAGCGATTTACCGAACGTCGCTCACATTCCGTAAATCAACAAGCGTATGCACAAGCTTTGCTGCGGAAGATTAATTGGGTCAACAAGAAGCTGCTTCAGCGTGTATGTTAACGGTACGGTTCTTTGTTGCTTACAAGATATACGGAGAGCCGGTCGTCTGTTTCTTTTGCTGGGGTTGCAGTGACGTCAAAACGGCGCCGAGTTCTGGTTTGTTTGATTGGAAGGATAATGAGTAGACTTCAATGCTAGATGACCTGAGTTCCACTTTTTGTTTTCAATAAGCCAATAAGAGCTCGGCGTTCAGACATCATCGTACCCCTGTCCAAGAAGCAGACGAACTTGCGCTTCGCATTCTCAATGACAGCCTGGGAAACTCTGGTTTTAGCTTCTTGCGACCACGCCTGCTGCTTACCAATTCGTACTCCTGAGATTTATTTGGCTGACGAAGCAATTGCATTATTTGCGGAGCGAAAAGGAGGTGCCCAGGACTCGCCAAAACCTGCCTTTATGAAGCTGTCAGCGACTTCATATAGAGTCAATAGACCCTTTCAGAAATTATAAAATGATGCGTAGATTATGCGCAGCCGCCGTTAGCTGGTCTCATCGCTTCCGCCGTGAAGCCCGTGATCGGTTCCGAACTCCGAATGCTGGCGTAGCGCTCGTGTCTAATGAGTGCTCGCAGTGCTTGACCAACTAATGGCGGCCGCACATCTTCTATTTGCATTATTTCGAAATTGCGAAAAGGATGTATTGCATATTAAGAAGCTCACGGCGTGGCTCATCTTTTTCGTTCGTCTCGATTTCGTGACTGTTTTTTTTTCGGATATTCCGCCGTTTTATTGGCAGCAGAGAGATACTCAGATGCTAGGGAGTTGAGGCGCTCTGCGTTTCTGGAGCTCTCAGTTACTGCAGTGCAAGTTGTGTTTGAAAGGTGTGAGCACCCTGGAGGCTCCCCAGCCCAGCTGCCCGACTACGGGGCACAAGGGGCGAACTTTCCCGCGTGGTGACGGAGTCGAGCCGGCCACGCGCACATCACTCGCGCCCCCTTGATAATGCGGAGGCGGCGCGCAGGCAGTCACTGGCGGGACTCGAGCGCCGCCAGTGCTCGTCGGTTTTCTTCTAGTATTCTTCGTCGTCTCGTTTATGTCCAATTAAATGGAGTTTCTTGTTGTTGAAACTAGTGGCTCCGTGCTATTCCTCTAGTTCGGGAATGCAGCAAGGCAAACCGACCACAAAAGACGCCGATTTTTGTACGCCGAGGAGACCAAAACACTTTGGTCCTACCTGACAAAATTGACTTACGCACACCACAAGTTTGTGTCTGTAAATCTCGGGGAAATAATTCATGTTTCGCGACTTGAACCTCGAATTCTAGCGAGAACGCCTTTTGTTTTCGGCATGGCCACCTGACCGCTGACGTCGGTCAATGGGAGTGGGGAGCTACTCAAAAGGGGCCCTTGCTCCAGTGGTGAAAGTCTATATTCTTCATTAAATTAAAAAAAAATAAATTACGAGTTAACGTTTGTTCAGAACACGACATGACGAATCACGGCGAAGAACATAAGGACATATTAAATTTTGATTGGAATAGAAAGAAAATAGTTATGCGTAGGTTCAATAAGCAAGTGAAACATCATAGTCATTCTCACTGCTCACATCGTGTTTTAGAGAGACTAATCGTATTAGGATCTTCGCAATTGGCTGGGATCCTTCTATTCGCTCTCTCGTATACAGCAAAGAAACGAACTCCCAAAACCCTTTTTTTTGTGTTCACAGGAGGTCGAAACGTGTATTCCTCTACCTTTTCTCTCTTACATTCATTAAGTTACCCCCGCCAAAAAGGAATTCAATATTAGCAGTACTTGGCAACGTAAAAATGCTCGAAAATACAGGGTTTACAAGTGGGTTTATTTGTGGCCTTTAGACGGCATTCTGTCAAGAAGTAGGTTGCTATACACACAGGAGCCTTAGAGAGGAGCTCCAGGAAACTTTTTATAGTCACTGATCCGCTTATAAAAATGCTTCAAAATATAAGAAACATATCATAGTCCCCCGAATCGCGTTGCGATATTTATTTTTTCACGAATGTATTAAATTGTAAAGTTTGCTCTGATGGGTTGAGAGACTCCACAGCCAACGCTGAAGACGTGTCGTCAGATGTTGTAATATGGGGCAATATGGGCTCAACACAGTTTGTTCCCCGGGTGTTACCAGGAGTTTGAGGGTGTGACACAAACGCTGTTCACCCGACTAGAGCGAGAAAAAAATAAAACATGCACATACTAGAATATATATTAGACGCCCGCTCGTCATGCAAGTTCTGCAACATTTGACATCATCCCACTGGAAAATGCAAGAAAGTGTGAATGTTGGTTCTGACATAACTTTAATTTTGTCTTTCCTGAATAGCTAGCTTGAATTCATAGATAATGAATAGCGTGCCGGATAGCTTGAAGCATGAGTATTTTGAAAACTTTGTTCGTTCGTGTGTCTCAAAAACCTCCGGAGCTCGCAATCGAAGCACATTCTAGCTTTCATAATTCGTTTTTCGGTATTCGTCTAGGCTAATAGCTCAATCTCAATGGCGAAAGAGCAATAATAGGGTGTTCCGAGCTTGTCACAGCCCAGGTGGTATAAGCTGTCAGCGACTATAATAATATTTCCGCGAGCGGGGTTTCTCATTTGTCATTCCAAACTTCGTTTACCGCCAAGCTGTCATGGCGGTGGAAGCTGCGTGCTCGGGTGACCAAACAGCTGTAGGTTTCGCGCCAGATGATCCCGCCCTCTAGGTATACTCAGACACGGAAAACTGCCAGATAATGAAAGTGAGGCGATTGATTGTTCCGGCGAGAACAAACCTTACACTGACCTGTCAGCCACGCGTTGAACTTGTTGGGGGCCAATAGTCTAGGCGAAGTGTATAGTGTTAAAAAAGAAAAAAAAAGATAATTACGCACCACCAAACACTCAGTCTCCGACCAAGTGTGAAGGAAACAATCTCGATCATATGACAACATTTCAAATCTTTCCATTTTCTAATTAACAGGGTAAGAGCGATTTCCGGATATCTTAGTTAAGAAATATGGCGGCCAACAATGGCGACTAATACAGGGAAGATTTCGGCCACCGGGAATGCGCTTCATACACTGATTAAAATATTCTGAAAGTGGTTATATTTTTTTAAATGTGATAACAACAAGCACTTAGACCTTGGCCCCCGGTCAGAACTTAACACCATATTTGGGCGGAGTCTGAAATTTCGATGCTCTCGATTTTATTGCGAAAGCATTAACTGCTTCATGGAGCGAACCGACGTCATCAGCTTTCAAGCCTCGCGTCAAACTGCACCTTAACGCCACCGAAGTGAATCCGATTCCTGATGAATAGGCCCCATTGGCTGGCGCGCGCCATCAAGAGGCGAGGCTCTCATTGGCTCTCGTGCGGCCTAGTTCCGAAAACCGCCACCAAAGAAGCCCTCTTAATGGCAGCGCCGCGCACGCAGCGGCCCGGACGCCGGTAAGAGGAAGCAGTGGTGGCAGAGCCCGCTCGGGCAAACTCCGGAGAGGTTGTACGGCCGAGCGCAGCGCGGCGCGGCTACTTCACGAGCGCGCGCTCGACCGTCGGCCGCTACCTCGGTAGTAGCGAAACGTGGCCGTTTACGCCACTACGCTGCAGACGAACTGAGGGACGGGAAGAATGACATTCATGCTTTCGCATTCACAACTCATAAGAAGTGCTTAGATGTACTCGGAGTTTTTTTAGATCGCAACTTTTAGGCGCCCGTTTCCGGTTTGAGCGGCGTCGGCGTCGGCGTAACCTCGCGGTGCATTATGGGTAAATTTCCTCGCTAAATTCAGCGGGAAAATTCCCCGCTAGATTTAGCGGAAAAATTTCCCGCCAAGTTTAGCGAAAAGAAAAGTCCCCGCTACATTTAGCGGAAAAAAGTTCTCGATAAATTTAGCGGAAAGTTTTCACGCTAAATTTAGCGAGAAAAATTCTCCGCTAAATTTAGCGGGAAAATTTCCCCTAAATAGGAGGCGAGCAGGAGAGGAGGAGGGGCATAGCCTCCTCTCCGTACCTTCCGCTCCTCCTCCTCAAGAGCTGCGCTATATTTCGGCGTTAAAGGGGATTGTAAAAGTCATTCATTTTTTTGTAAAAGAGGGGGCGGGAACAACGAGGCACTCCTGTCATTTAACGCCTGAGACTGTGACAGACTTGTTCGTAACTTAAATATTCTACTCAAGTTACTGTATCTTAAATACTTTCGTGAGTAACTTGATATCTTGCAAATACTTTCGAACGTCAGTATTTAGTACTCTAACTTAAATACTTTTTCCAGTAACTTGTACTCATTTTAAAGCTACTTTTAAGTTACTTTCTATTTTTTACTTTCTTTAGAGGCGGGAAGCTTGGAAAATATTGAACTGTAGTTATTTTGGCTAGGTGCCCTGCCATTGCAGATACATTTCGTTCTAGGTATTACAGTGCACTTCCGTGCTTCTGCTGAAAGAGGAGACACGGAGAAGCAGGTGTCGCAGCCTCAAGCCGAGCGGACGCGTGTCGTGTCTTCTAAAACTGCCAAACGTCAAAGCACATTTTCTAAAAACTTGTTTGTGGCCAAGCGAAGGAGCAACAGAGATTCCGAAGCAGAAGGGTATGCGGGTGAAAGCATAAGATGTGTACAAGGCTACAAGCCAGAGGGATGGCACTTGTGTCGGAGAGAGGGTGGGTTCTACAAGTTTCTGGTAAGAGTCGACAGTAAACCAGAGTGTATTTTTCTATGTTATGGAGTGAAAGCACATAACGGAAAGCCTTCCAGCTTCAGAAATGCCTTTGCATCCGCACGCTGTCGCACACACCGCTCGTTCGTTTCACTAGTCTCTCTTCGCACACAAGACTCGTAAGACGCGACTACACGGCTTCAATCCGGCGGCCCATCGCTCGCGGCGTACCAACAATTGCGTACCGATGACCGCCGGCGTCCACCACGGTGGTGCCTGCTCTCCCCTGGCCTGGACTCCGCGACTGCACGGCACCGCCAGTGCACTGACGGGGGAAGAGAAAATGAACACCCGACACAAGGGGAGCGTCGGAGGCGAGCCTCTGTGTAGAAACTCCCTCCTCAGGCGAACGGGCCCCGCGCTGCCCTCGCCTATGTCCTTGTCATAGCAAGGGTATAAAAGAAAAACATTTTTATTTTTGTTTCATTCATAGCTACTTCAGACCTCCTAGAAGCCTGAGTGGCAGCTGAGAGATTTCCATGAGATTCCATAGTAGCTGGGAGGAAGAATTCTTTCTGACTTCGGTTGTGCTTGACAAGGAACTGCAGAGAAAATTGTAACTTGAGAGTATCTTGAAAGTAACGAGTTACTTTGTTGGAGTATTTTGTATTTACTCAATTACTTTACAAATTTGAGTATTTAGTACTCTACTCAGTTACTATTTTAACTGAAATACTTTTAGTGAGTATCTTGTACAAGCCTGGACTGTAATGCAGAAAAGGGGAAAAAAAACTTTTAGTCGAAGGAACAGACACAGAAGGGAACGTCTTCTTGAGACGTTCTCTTCTGTGTCTGTTCCTTCAACTGAAAGTTTTTTTTGTTTTTGTTTTTTTCTTTTCCTGCACCACAGTCTTAGGTGCCGAACGACATGATTTGCTACCACCAGGTAGCCTGCCCTCTTGCAATATTTTCGTAAATGAGGCACTGTAAGTTTCTTTTCCTGTGAACACTTATACGACGGTTGGGGGGTGGGGGGGGGGGGGAGTTAGGAGGGGGATCCTTATAGGCTTCCAAGGATCCAGTATAGTAACTGTCTTCTTAAAACCGTGGGGCGGGGCTCATTACTTTAACACGTATATTGCTTCGAGATTCGTTCTTCGGCGTTCTTGTGAGCTGATACCGTACTGTGCTTTCAGTGCGGCATAATCATAGGCTGCCCAGATCCAACCACGCCTGCATTAATAATGCAGTCATTTCCTATAGCTACTCGTATGTTTTCACTATTCTAGCGTAATATCACTGTTCTCCATGTGCTGTCTTTTCCGCGGCGACAGAAGACGTGAACGGTGAAAATCGTCGAGTGAACAGTAACCGTTCATATTACGGGTTTCAGTTGTCCACAAAATGGAAACAAGATACGCGGAATTCCTAACTTCAATCTGCAATGCCAAGATGCGTTTTTTTTAATTTTTTTTTCACTGTAGCCATTCATAAATTGTGTTGACATGACGTTGTGCGAACTACAACTCAGTGCGTGTGGTGAGTTTTTCGAGCCCCGGAACGAAAGCTTCGAACATAATAGTAGTTCCGCAACTTTGTTATAATCGAAATAGAGCTTCAGATCAGAGAGCCATGGAGTTCGCACTCGCCTCAAGTGAAAAGTTTATTTCAGAAAATAGCATTTACGAAGGAATAAAAGTGATTCCTCAACAAATACCTTTTGTTAACGTATTCTTACAAAATAAAAATAACATAAAAAAACATAACATCTACCTAGCACGGCGTTGGTGCGACGATGTTCTAATGCTGACAAAAAAAAGCGAAGGAGTGATTAACCTTAGAAGGTAGTAGCTATTTTCCCACTCGGCAAGAGGCCCTCCCCGAGATGGCTGGTTGCACGCACTCTAGTCGCTGAGAATCTAAAAAACGCAGGGACTGCTGAGTGTGCCGAGCAACTTATAATTGCTCCGACGCTAATGAGTTTGCATCATTAGTCCGCGAGAATTCCGAATAACAAATCAAGAACCGAGGAACGCGAATATAAGAAGCCAGGCCCCGCGTATTTTTTGAACTCTCAGTGGGAATGGTTTATGTGCTACGTTTCACTCGAGGTTCGACAGCAGACGAGGCACCTTTTGATGGAGCCAATCAAAAGCCCTAAAAGTGCATCGTCACGGCACTTATTTCTCTTTGGCGTCTGCTGTCACCGTCAAATCTAAAAACACGCACAATAAATGCGCCACAGTCTCGCGATTCTTTCTTTTTTTTTTGCGTGTGATTGGTTTTGCCGGTTATTTGGAGCGCAAGTTCGTCTGCTTCTTTCGCAGGGGTTCTGGTGACGTCAGATCGACGCCCAGCTCTAATTGGCTCTGACTGAAGGATAGTGGGTAGACCTAAAATCAGTTTTGTACAGAACGGCGTTCCGAGGAACGGCGTTTCTGGAACGAGTTCCTTTTAGGAGGAACGAAGGAATGCCGCCGTTCCATTTTGCATCGGTGGAACTGGAACGGGAACGCGTTACATGTTTACTGGAACGGAAAGAGTAACGGCGTTCCTTTTTTTCGTCCAGTGGGGTAATTTTTATTTTATTTCGAACAGGGAAATTTTGAAAGTACAAAAACAATATCTTTACGAAGTGCGTGATCTCGTTACCATTTTGGCTACTGATCTTATGGATTATTTTGTGCGATCGTCGCTTGCTAACAGTTTCGGGTGCAGGAGAGCTGGATGACATTCACCCTTTTTTGAGTGCCCGAAACTGCGGTACAAAAAGCAAGGATTTTAGTCGTAGGAAAAGACAAAGAAAGGGGGATGTTTCGAATTCAGCTACTTTCTTTGGTTCCACGAATCCTCATACACCCAGAAATCTAAGGCCGACTACAGCCACTTGTGAACTTCCATAACGAGACCTACAGTTACAACAAGATCACAGATTGCCAGACATCGAACGCACTCTTGTATCCCGAACATTGGTCACTTAAAAGATGCACCCCCACCTTCAAAATTAACAACGAAGTCAACCTTACAAAGAAGTATTTGTAGTTTTTAAGACTGACCTTCCAAAAGCCCTACCCTCTCCTCCAGCCCACTTGCTCGTCTTGCGGACAGCAACGTCGAGAAGCAACTGTGGTTAAGTTCGAACAAGGAACTTTGTTCGATTGCAACGTGTGAGGTTGTTGTAAAACGCTCGTGCAATGTTGGGTAAAAGTACATTCGGCTCGTCTGAATCGTCAACTACCAACATGAATATGGTTAAATCTGAGATTTTTAACTTGAATATATCAACAATTGAAACCCTGCTTCCGCTTGTTTTCTTCTCCTGTTGCCCTTCCATGACGACATACAAACTCGTATGTTAACTACTAATGGGATAGATAAGAAAAACTGCTTGATTTAACTAAATATAGTAATTAGTAAAATACAAATGTAACGTATATGTAACGATACGTTCCATTTTTTTAAACTGTAACTGGAACGTGTTCCTTTTTCACAGATGTAACTTGTAACGGGAACGCGTTCCAAAAATCAGAAGGAACGAGCAACGAGCTTTCGCTCCTTTTTTGAGGAACATGTACAGCACTGCCTAAAAGCAAGCTGCGTTGAGGTCTACCCACTATCCTTTCGATCGGAGCCAATGAGAGCTCGGCGTACTGACGTCACCAAACCCCTGCAAAAGAAGCAGACGAACTTACGCTCGCATATCAAACGCGCTAACATGGCGATTGCAGTGAGGATGCACTTTTTTGGGCTACTCGATTGTCTCTGTGGTGCCGAAGCCTCGGCTGTGGTGTAACTTCAAGTGAAGCGGAGTTTAGTGCGTGTCACTACGGGGACTTTTTTGTATCGACGAGGTAGGCTCACTACCGGATAAGACGCAACACAGCTCCCAAATTAGAAGTTGCAAGAGCGCCGGCTAACGTTTTCCTCCAACGCAGAGAGAACAGATGCCACTCCAAAGCGGACTGTCTGGACATCAACGGGGGTTAAATTGATATTAAGGCGAAATCCTTATACGTCCCATTACGGGAATAGGCGGCGTCGGCGTTGTTCCCAAAGATGGCCATAAAAATACGGCATCGAGCACGTGCCGCTGAAGGTCAAAGCGGACGCGCGTCGGGAATAAAACTCAAAGAGAAACGCAGTAACGCAGGCGTTTCCTCGCGAAAGCCGTGAAGCCGGCTGGGGTGCCGCGCCTGCGCAGCGGGGGTGCGTGACGTCACCGCCGGAGGGCCGTGTGCAAAAGGAAGACGCGGCGCGCTGCCTCCGGCGAGTCCGTTGGGCTCCGGACTTCATCGCTGCTCGTTGTGTGCTTCGGGCGATGGACTGTGAGGCGACCGCGTCTACATCTACCGCCTCAACATCGGCAGCAGCGTCTACATATACGGCGGCTGTCGAATTCAATACCGGCAGAAACTTTAGAAATTACATCTTTACGGTGTCCGCGGGATGCCACTTGCTTTATTTGAATCCTACTTAAATAATCGTAAACAGTGTGTTGTTATCGATGGTCACTGCTGTTCTTTCCGAAATATTCGCACTTGTGTACCGTAAGTAAGTATATTGGGACCCCTTTCTTTTAACGTCTATATTAACGATAGTGTAAACATCGATGAGAAGCAAAGTTCATTACCTACGCGGATGACACCAGCTTGTTTCTCTCTGGGAATGAAGCTGATGTATTAGTATGTAAAGCAAATTCTATTTTATGCAAGTTTTTTATGCGGTCTGAAACAAATGGGCTCGAGGTAAACACGACAAAAACCAAATCAAATTTATTTAGGTCGACAAATAAACCTGTTGCTATAAATAATACAATCGATCTTGGTACTTCCTCAATCGAACTTGTAAACCGGCATAAAACCTTGCGTGTAATTTTTTTAGAGCACAAGACGTGGGATAACCATATAAATTATATACTTCTAAAACTTTCACGGGTAGTTGGTATTATGGCTCGCTGCCGTAATATTTTGCCACCCAACGTAAGCTAAATATTTATCACGCATTATTCCAGTCGCGCTTAAACTATTGTCATCTTGTGTGGGCCACTAAGACCAAAACAAACCTTAATAACATATTATTGCTCCAAAATAAACAAATACGTTATATTGGAGATATTTCTTATGACCACAGAGAACCATTATTTTCCAGATTTCACATACTGCATATAGAATCCATGTACGAATACCGTTTGCTTTATACAGTTCGTTTTTCCTCCCCAGCTCTCGTAGAATTTTTGTATGCAATTTCAGACCTTAGAAGGCATGAATGTGTTGTTAGCACGCGTCACATAGTTTCATGGGTCCTCCCTCGGTCTGGTACAAATTATAATTTTCAGTCCTTACATTATAATATACCGCTTCTGTTAAAAAACTATATAACAAACAACATAAATATAAACACAATAAGTAAGGGATCACTTCGTCTGTACTTTTCTAGCATCGTATAATTTTAATGTGTTCTTCATTTGTTGCTGCTGCCAACGCAAAGGGATCCCATACCTAGTTCAGCTGTTTTTCACAGCTTTTTGTATGGACTTTCCCAGCAGAGTTTCTGGAAATAAACTTGATTTGATTTGAAGTTTAATGCGTGCAGAAACATTACTCAAAAACCTTTCAACCGCGGGACTCAATGCTTTCGCATTCCTACACGTCAGCAGTCTTAAGTGCCTTTTTCGGCTCGCGACAAAGAGAGGCTAGACAAATCCTGTCAATTCCATATGCCAAAAACAAAACACTCAAAACAAAGCGTTTATCTTTTTTTTTTTTTCGCGGGTTCTTACGGTGCAGCTTACTTTTGGTAATAACGGTTATGAACTGTCTGAGGCGTGGTGTCAAAACATATAGATGAAATATAAATCAAGACTAAACGTTTTAACGTAGCCCGATGAAGCGTATGAAGTATATTCATTCTTTCTCTCGTGAAAAAATAAACACACGCACAAACACTCGAAATATATTTCATTTTTTTCGGTTCCGGTGACACCTAACGATAGAAAGTTATTTAAATGTGACACTTCAATATACGCTTCCAAAATTACAATAAACTGTTATTCTGATCAAAACACTAATATTTTTACTTCTACGGACAATGCGAGGATAATTGGAATTATTGCTTACTTTTATGCTCAGTAAAATCTTTCTTTGGCACATATTAGCACAAGCAGCTGGGTGTCGACGTTTGTTTTCAGAACTTTTGTTTTATGAATCCAAATCTCACGATAGATTTCAAAATTCATTGGAGTGTAGCAGGAACAGCCTGGAAAACTTGAAAGATAATAAACGAAAACGAAACGAAGAACGAAAGCGAACCAGCACTTTTGACAAGTAGGAAAAGCGACAACCATTCCTCGCTGCATTCGTTTCTTCCTGGTTGCGTAACTGCCTTTACGACAGAAAAATCGATGCACTAGCGAGTGGGTCATAATATTGAAATTTCTTTATGATTAATATTACGTATTTAAGCGCAACTCAACAAAACTGTAGCAGAGGAAGGTTGGCTAAAAAATACAATTTCTTATGATTTTAATCAAATCTTTCTCACGTAGTTTATTAACTTACCCTCTACTGTTGCACCCTAGTGTTATATATTTCTTGTCTAATCCTTATTAGGGGGTGAAACAGCCACTGCTAATATTACCTTCAACTTAAGTTTCATTGGCAAAGAAAGAGATCAAGAATAAGGTATCTTGGGATGTGATTTTTTATTATTCTCTCGCTACCATTAGCACGTGGTCAAAATTAACCTAACCTATATTTACACCTCAGTTGAAGGGGGGGGGGGGGGGCATTTGTGCTATCAAATGTTACAAATATTAGCTACAATTATTATATCATTCAATGAAAAATAAGTTTTTTTCAATCTTTAAATAAAACAAAATTCCACTTGCTGGTCATTGGCTGGAACAACTTGTAAACAAATCGCGGTGCAATCTGCCTGAGTCCTCCATTCTATGATCTGTTGATAACCTGACGCCTTTGCGGCCGTCGTTCTTTTTTTTTTAATGCATACTAGGAATATCGCGTTTCTCGTGTGAAACGTTACAATGTAGAGCGGAAAACACTTTATCCTATATTATGTTATATTTTTATTTGTTTGTTTAAAATACGAAGTAAATTTACGGGTTTATATTTTACCGCAACAAAATGAGCTATGCATCGCAGAACGCTCGTTCTCGGCCCAAATGTAGCACAAGCGGTCGAAACTAGATTTCAAAGTCAAAGTACCAGCAGTTATATCAATTAGAGTTACGAATGATTTTCTAAAAAACTTAAGTGGAGAAATAGGGCCCGTCTTTACACGTCTTCGGCCACTTGGCCATTCAGCTCCATGTAGTTGAGAGCTCAGTCGGCCGTCATTTTCCCATTGAAAATTCAAAATATAAAATGTATTTATCAGTTGTTTATTGAGATAAAGTTCAGTTCTGTAACTGCGACATCAGGTTCGGACCTCTTGTCCGACATTTGGGCGGAGAATGACCGTTCTGCGATGCGCAGTGTAGAAACGAAAATACTACATATTTTTGGGGGGCCACTACGTTCTGCAGGCTTCTTTCGAGCCTCCGTAGACTAAAGAACAAAATACAAATCAATCCATCTGTGCGCACACAAAATAAAAAAAAAAAAAATCTGATCCGCGTTATTTTTTGCATACGTACATAATGCTAGCATGCAGCAGTACAAAATAAAAATAAAAAACACTTAGCAACATAGCGTAGAACGTGCAGATGCCAAAACTATGAAAAAGTGACTAAAATAATATTATAAATAAAAATTGCAGCATAATCGCGACAAAACAAGAGCAAAGTGCCCCACCACAGCCTTCAGCACGCAAACTCTATAGAGCGTCAACGCTACAAGGCGTATACTCAATATATCGTGTATGATAACAGTGCACTTTTAGTTCAGAACATGAGAACGATGGAGAACTGAGTTTAGTAATAACTGTACTTTGCTGATAACTGTTTATAATTACTACTAAACGCGATTAAACTTCAATTATTAGCGGGCAGAGCACTCAAAGACAAAACGATGCATCGTTTAAAACCCACATTACAGCTCCACCGAGCCGTTTCTAACTACACCATCTGCCGATACCTTGCTCCGCATTTGTTTGACAAAACAAATCGCATCACCAATGGCAACAATCTAGCGGCGTCATCCTTGTTTGTGCCAGTTTCAAATGCGATCGCCTTGTTCTCTGTTTCCTTGCCTTTCTGTCTACACATGCACAGCTGGCTAGATCCACAACCCACACGTCGTTAGGTTTAGGACAAACCTGTTCGGCGCTTATATCTCCGAGGTTTTCCTTACTGGCACAAGGAAAAGTAAAACATTAAACAAAAGCGTTGAACCGGGTAAACATGTTAAAGATAACGCCACCCTGTTTTATGGTCGGCGAGTTTGATTTTAAAACAAAACAGTTAGCACGTTCAAGTTTAGGGCAGGCAAGAATTTGTAAACTCAGTTTACAAAATCTACGATCAAAGTGTCAAGGAATGCGAAATCGCGTTTGTGGTATCCTATGCGCCCATCACCAAACATATTTTATTTGATTTTACTGCGCTAGATGAGCAAAAGACAGAAGCGATTGACAGATATATGGTGAGTACTCAAAACACAAAATCTTTGAACGCGGGAATCGTAAACTTTCAACAAAATATATGTTTGTGCAACATCCTCGGTACGCTCAGAAAATGATGCTCTGCGAGCTTTATTCTGCTTCTACAGATTACAGCGCTCACAATCCCTTTTCGAAAATAAAATGTAGTGGCATGGCCACGGGATGGAACGCATTTGTACCATTTTTCTCACACTTATTAACGCATAAAATGTTCCTAAAACGATATTCACCGCAACTTAAACAAAAATGAACGGTAATGTTACCTTTATATGATTCCAAAGTTTGGGCACAGTCCTATGAGACCATTTGAAGCGCGTGCTCTTTTCCACAGGTATATCTAGAAATGTTTATTTTAGATTCGACTTTTTCAGGTTTGTGTAAAAAATAATGGAGAGTTAGGTCCGATGATTGCTAAGTCGACACTATAGGTGCTGTGAAGAACATCGCTAAAATACTTTTTTGGGTGAATTCAATACCCAAAAAGTTGTTGTATGCGTAGAACAAATAACTATGTAATGAACACATGCTAAGTTGATACTTTGATATTGGCTCGTAAAAAACGCGTTCACTCCCGGCACCAAAGCCAACTGTTATTGCTCGTAGCGCTCCCCGTGACAAACAATTGCCGGTGCTCGCAACACACTATGTTTTACTTGCCAGAGCGCAGTCAACATCTAGAAGACACAAAATAACAAACGCAGAACATGAAACTGCAACCTTGCTGCGCATACCGCCCACTCGACTAGTGTAGGCGGTCACAACACACGCAATAAAAGGCCACGAGCGCCGGGGCGTGGAGTTTTTGGCACAACGTGGTTTGCCTCGTCGGCTCGAAGCGGAGACTGCGCACTGACTTGAGCCGAAACGAAGTGTAGTTAGAGGCAGTTTGCGGCATACCGTTCGAGGGACCTTCGGAACACTTCAGCTGCCACTAAGAAAGCATTATCAAAATGCTTCTCAGACTAAATCAGACTGAAGTACAGCTCAATTGCTTTTTTCTAGTTCATGCGCATGCCTAACTTTCTCATTAGCACCGACGGCTGAGGGAATAAAAGGCATTCAGACTCTAAAGTTCTCCAAGTAACGCGCGTTTGAAGTACGCAACTGCATTCACTAATGAACGTATTAAAGAAAGCCGGTATCTTCTTTTGCTTTTCATCGGTGTTCCAGATCCTTTCCCGTGTGTTCAGGAAAGTGAACATACGCGTAATTGGAACCGCGCTATAGCGGACATAAGAAAAACCAAAGACGAAACTAGGAGCTTTAAGATGACACGCCCACAACCAGCTTGAGGTCTCAATCTTGCAAAACTTTCTACCTAAAACGGCAATGAAAGAACGTTAGTGCGAGCGAATCTATGCATACTAAGGAGAATACAAACAGTACAGGCGCGGGTATATTAGGCAAGCCTGTAACTCCACGTGCTTCCTTTGCGGCCTGAAAAAGGGCAGTGTCTTGAACGACCTTGTTGCGTCACTGTCACACGACACGAACAAATAGCAAACAATAAGAGTTCAAAAGCAAACGTATATATTACGGGGGAAGAAATAGTGTACTCGCTAAATTAAACAGGAGGGCTAGCCTAAAATTATTTATGCTGCGCTACAGCAGCTAAAACAACGTGCGCATTATTAAAAAAAATGTTTTCTATAATTGTGTTGTATTTCAGAAACGAACATATGGAGAGCCTCGTTGCACAGCGATAAGCTCAATATTTGTAGATGACAGAGGTCAGTGTCTTATCGCGGTTTACGTACACCTCGAGATGGCACTGATTACCGTCATGAACCAAAGAAAATGTGCACCCTATTCTGCTACCTCCTAGCGTGCACAGCATGAAAAGTTCTATAGCATAGTTTGAAGACAAACAACACATCTCTATTTTTTTTATTTATTCTTTCTGCCAGCCGTTAGGCCAGGGCAGGAGTTGTACGAAATTGAATACAAAACGAAACGAGGGTACTAATTTTAGGCATAGAAAATATCGAGTTTCGTTAGAACGAAACCACATCGTTCGAATTTCAGTTGTCATATCCCAATTTAATTGCGATATGGCAAATGAAACTATTACTTAAAAAGATAATTAGTGAATTGTAGACAATCCATTTGCTAATACTCATTTTACATTCGTAACGCGATGTCCGCCGCATTCGATATCATTATTATGCAGGAATCAATTCTTTATCTCCAATATAATTTTTTAATTATTTTTCATTTCAGGAACAAGACGCCATGTGCATACGCAATTTTCTCTCTAAATTTCGTGAGGAAGCTCTTCCCAGTACTCTCAGCGGTTTGCGATTTTAAGCGCAACAAGCACGAAGCTCAAAAGGTCAGAACCACATTCTGCGTTCAATTAAAGTAGATGAGGAAGCACACTTACACTTTTTGATGTATGAAGTAGAACACCTTAGCGGTCATAACGAAGGCTCGACAGTGGGTATCAAAACTTGGGGATCGGTGGCGAGCGTTTTAGCGCGCCCCAGATTAGGCCACGCAGAGCAAGAAGGTTGCCCCGTGGAATCGAGGAACCTTTGGCTCAATGTGCTCTCCCTCTTTCCTCCCAGCTTCATGCGTGAATATAGAGGATTGTATAGAGTCGCGATGCAATGTAATCCTTACATCATGATGCACGTTAAGACTGGTTCAAACACTTGCGTTCGGCTGCCACCAAGTGCGTTGTACAGCCTTGGACAGCCCTGCTACGAGAAAGCACAAACGCGCCACAATCGGGTAGCTCTAGAACATTTGTCGTTTGCGGGTATTTCATTTTTCTTTGCGTATCCCTCTTTTACCCTGAGCTCGAAGAACTTTTGACAACGTTATAAGCGACCTTTTCTCAATAGATAGACCAGAAAATCTGCAGAACCTCAGGTCTAGTTAAAGGCAGTTCTAGGGCATTCTCATAAATGGCGCCAGCGGGCCGCTGTGCGCTTTCGCCGTAAGGCTGCAAAAGGCTGCACAAGGCACAGGGTTGTTGTAACCAGATGCAAGTGCGTTACTAATACTTGACACATATCGGGTCCGTCGTCCTTCTGCAACAGTAGAGGGAACTGTCTGCAGCGGAAACTTCACGCACCAAGGAAATAAAGTTACCCGCTTTCCAGACCTCTTTTCAGCGAACTCACCGCTCAAAGTGAACGAAGTAGAGTGGCCGGCTCCTTTGCTTTATTGCATTCAAATGGCCACGGACATTTAAAAAAAAAGCATAAGCCATTCCACCCTGTAAGGTGGATGACCAGCTTAGCTGCTTAGCACACGACACAGACGCGACACAGAATTTTGAACAAAGCTACGAACACATAAGAATAAGTAAATAAGGTCCGCTGTATACTTTGTTCGTCTGCCTCGTGCAGTTTCCGCTTTTGGGCTAGTCGAAAATGAACTATAGGTGATTAATTTAATATTATAAACACGCCCGCACGTATGCTTTTTCTTTTATTAACGGAGGATGTGTATGCTAAAGGTACCTTTGGCGGCAAGCTCTCTAATTAAGGGCACATCGCATGGCCCGGAAGGTACTCGGACCTGTGTTAGCGGTAGAAAGCTTTCTCAAAGGCCGAGTTTATGCTACGCGCTCCACTTACACAAACCATCATCTTAGTGTAACGAGCTGGTCGATGATTATTTATGTAAATGTAAAATAGGGTCAATTTTATTCGTATATATTGCCGCGAGCGCAGCTGACGAAGCAGGAAGCGCGCTCGTGGCCTAACGGTTATCGCGCGTGCCTTCCACGCAGAAAGCCGGGGTTCGATTCCTGGCCGCGGGGACGCATTTTTGTGGACTCTGACGTAATGTTCTGGTAAATTCGAGAACCGTGTTGCTTGTTCGAGGTCAGAATGTTCTACACGCAGAACCTTCTACGCCGATTCTTCCAGAACCCCACGGGCGTACATAGGGGCTCCGCGTGGCGAGCCGCAGTCAGTTTCTCCCCAGCGTTTGACTCTGCTGTCACGCCGACTTCGACGCCCCCGACGCTCTGCTTTCCTCTGTTCCTTTTTTTTATTTTTGGGCACACGTTGGCACCATTAAAAGTTAAGTTTTTTCAGTTATCATCACCTCATCAATTCTCATTCGTGACAATATGAGCTATAGAGTCACTAGGCCTTAACCGCTTGCGCTTTAAGGGAACATCTCGGCCGGTTTTTCTTTTTGTTGTTGTTTTTTGTTTTACAATTTTCTTTTCATTTTGTTCAAGTTTCCATCTAAGGTCAATATTGCAACCTTTTATAAGGAGATTAAAATCGGGGCTAATATTGGCGCGGGAAATGCGGGTTTGCGTTAATAAGCTCGCTACCTCCAGTTCTCCTCATTTTTTCCTAGATTAAAAAAAAAAAGATCTGGTTGAGATTGCGAACGAAGAGGCGAATATGGGATGTCGAGACGCCACTGAGCGCACCACCGGCTACATTTTTGCTTATCGGCCGTGGCAGCCTCAACGGTTTTCAGCAACACATCCCAGACCCCCTCCCCTCCTTTATAAATTACCGGTGCACCGTGAAAATTCAATTTTGACCCGGCTAATGGGACCCTGGTGAAAACTGCCACAGGAAGCTCTTTTCTATCCTGAATCTGGGCAGCGCATGCGAGAGCTCGTTTTCTTACCGAAGTAAAACTTAAAAAAAAAGGCTGGAACGGCCACCACATCTCTAATGTATCCGGGTTGGGGGAAATACACAACAAAAAAAAATTTACATACGACAATTGTATTTACGCGGGCATTAATGCATTTAATTCCAAAGAGTGAAAAGAAACGTGTTGTGACATAGAGCGGCAAAGAACATATAACCACAGTAGCAAGTAATTGAACGCCATCAAATAGTTTTCAACCAATGAATCGAAATCAACGGGAAACAAAGTTGACCGAGGTGTGTGAGGGTGAACTCTTTTATTAAACACGTTGCACTTCAGCTCAGTTGCAATGGAGAATCTGAATCTACTACTGAGGCGTGCATCCCAGTAGGAAAGACGGTTGGTAATGTATTTCCGGAATGTTTAAAATGTTCGGATGCTACAAAAAAAAAATCACTCGCGAGAAGAATATTTAGGAGCGAGTTTTCCGAGAAATTTCGATATTTGTGATTCAGTTGAAAATACAAATTCCACGTAATTTGTCTCGGCTAAAAGCCAGATCAGCGGTCCTAATAAGAGGCTATCCTTTTATCCTTTCAGACATGTGATTAAAACTAACATCTTTATTCTCGTATGATTATATGGGGATCCACCATATACAACAACATAGAATGGCAAATAATGAGACATAAACCCCTTAATTTATTGAATTAGAAAGCTGCATTGAACGCACTGACAATACAGCATTGATTCGAAAGAACAGACTATTTAGCGTCAATTGGGTGATTTAACTATAACTATAGCGTAAATTCTTCACGTTATAAGATTAAACGTGGTTAGATCAAGTTTTATTTTACAATACTTGTTAGGCAAGGAAAACTTGGTAAAATCTTGTGCTGAGTGTTGATTAAATATTTTAACCCATCAAATCGTCACCCTTTATCTATTAATTAGTCGATTAATCGGTTTCGTCCATTCCAATGAATATTAGTTTTTAAAAAGTTAATATTATATTATTTGCCTTTCATGAATATGCGATAAACGACGCAATGTACAATTTCGGAATTTTATATCAACCCTAATTTGCAGTTGCGAACAGTCGAACGACAGCGATACTCAATTTTTTTTACTTCAGCCGCAGAGGCAAAGAGGTTCGTTGATATTCTCCAGCAAAGTGAACTCCTCTGATTGTTTACAATAGACTGCTGGGCTAAACGGAAGTTCGCACGGCGTTGAAGTGTCTGGGGCACGTATAACCTTCTTCACTTGTTTGGAGTTACAAATATTGCCCCTACAGTTGACTTTATATAAACATTTCACCTTCAGTTTGCCTTCATACAGCTATACTCGTCCACATCTGCGTAGTGAAAGCGTTAATTTCTTTTTGTTGTTTGTCAAAATTTAACAATTAACCTGTTAAAAAACTAATCGCGATTAAAGCAATAATCGATTAATTGGTAGGTGAATCGATCGACTGCACAGCCTGAAATCCTAATACGCAAAAGCGACAAGCAAAAGTGCTAAGACCGAGAGGACAAATTACACGAGTACACTTAAGACTGCTTACGTGTAAAAAGGCGAAAGCCAGTCAAGGACGACTTCTAGGACGACCTCTAGAACAACCTTAAGGACGACGTCTAGGACGATGTCGTGAACGACGCCTAGAGGACGACGTCTAGGACGACTTCTAAGATGACGTCAAGATACGACGTCTTGGACGACTTCTACGACGACCACTAGGACGGCGGCAAGAACGACGTCTAGGAAGAAATCTAGGACTACCTCCAGGACGACCTTAAGGACGCCGTCTAGGACGACGTCGAGAACGACGCCTAGAGGATGACTTCTAGGACGATGTCGAGAACGTCGCCTAGAGGAAGACGTCTAGGACGGCCTCTAAGACGATTACTAGGACGGCGTCAAAAACGACGTCTAGGACGACATCTAGTACGACGTCGAGGACGATGTCTAGAGTACGATGTGTAGAACGACGTTGATAACGACGCCTATAGGAGGACACTTAAAGAGGCTGTGGCGTATTTCCGTGGGCGGCCACGTTTGTCTGCGGAAGCTGCCGTAGATGTAGACGTTGCTACCGATGTCAAGGCCGTAGATGGGGAGACGCTCGCCTAACAGTCCATTGCACGAACCACACAAGGAGCAGAGATGCAGTCCGAAGCGCCTCCCATTGCACACGGCGCACCGGCGGTGACATCACGCTGATGACGTATGATGACGATTAATGACATCACGTTGATGACGCGTGATGATATATTTTTATGGCCATTTTTCGGGAAGAACGCTTACGCTGCCGCTTCTGTTTCCCGTGCTGTGACAAGTGAAGCCGTCCTAGAGGTCTAGGACAACTTATTGGGCGACCGCAAGGACGACGCCAAGGTAATGGGACAAGTAGGGTCGCCCAATGAGCGGCGCGTGCCGGTCAACAGCATTTTTATGGCCGCTTTCGCCGATTTTTTGCTCAGTGGGATAATTAAGGCTTTCGCATTAAAGATAGTACCAGCCCCAGCCGGGCTTCTTTGGCGCCTCGCTCTTACTGGCTAGTGATTTGGGACCTTAACAAAACCAGTGGTGATATCGACCTTGTGGCATCGTTTGTGTTTTGGTCCATAAAAAAAATTATGCCAAGATTTACTTATCCAAATATTCCAAAAATGTGTTAAAGATGTGACAAGTTTCTTTTTAACTTACTATTCTATCAATGATGCATGGAATGCAATAGATTGGAAAGGTGGAATAACTGGTGCATTCTGGGAATATTAAAGTGCCGTCCATTTGTTCGTGAATTTTCTGCTAAATTTAGCGGGAAAAATGGCGCCACGTGATTTATACACCTTGGAGAAATTGACGGCATGTGACCTATACCGCCACTCAGTTTCCCCTCTAAATTTTGCGGGAAACTTCATGTCATGTGGCCAAACCATCAGTTCACTTACCCCGATAAATTTAGCGGGAAAAATGGCGTCACGTGATTTATACACCTTGGAGAAATTGACGGCATGTGACCTATACCGCCACTCAGTTTCCCCTCTAAATTTTGCGGGAAACTTCATGTCATGTGGCCAAACCATCAGTTCACTTACCCCGATAAACTTAGCGGGAAAAATGGCGTCACGTGATTTATACACCTTGGAGAAATTGACGGCATGTGACCTATACCGCCACTCAGTTTCCCCTCTAAATTTTGCGGGAACTTCATGTCATGTGGCCAAACCATCAGTTCACTTACCCCGATAAATTTAGCGGGAAAAATGGCGTCACGTGATTTATACACCTTGGAGAAATTGACGGCATGTGACCTATACCGCCACTCAGTTTCCCCTCTAAATTTTGCGGGAACTTCATGTCGTGTGGCCAAACCATCAGTTCACTTACCCCGATAAATTTAGCGGGAAAAATGGCGTCACGTGATTTATACACCTTGGAGAAATTCACGGCATGTGACCTATACCGCCACTCAGTTTCCCCTCTAAATTTTGCGGGAAACTTCATGTCATGTGGCCAAACCATCAGTTCACTTACCCCGATAAATTTAGCGGGAAAAATGGCGTCACGTGATTTATACACCTTGGAGAAATTGACGGCATGTGACCTATACCGCCACTCAGTTTCCCCTCTAAATTTTGCGGGAAACTTCATGTCATGTGGCCAAACCATCAGTTCACTTACCCCGATAAATTTAGCGGGAAAAATGGCGTCACTTGATTTATACACCTTGGAGAAATTGACGGCATGTGACCTATACCGCCACTCAGTTTCCCCTCTAAATTTTGCGGGAAACTTCATGTCATGTGGCCAAACCTTCAGTTCACTTACCCCGCTAAATTTAGCCGGAACCTGAAGTCACGGGACCGATACCCCAATTCAGTTACCCGCTAAATTTAGCCCGAAAAGTCACGTCTGCTGTCCCAGAAACAATTCCAGTTTCGCCACTAAATGTAGCGGGGGAAATTGACGCCTCGTTACCTGACGTCACGTAACTTATACAAGTATTCAGTTTTCACGCTACATTTAGCGGAAAATACACGTCACGCGACACACCAATTCCCTATAAGGCATGGTATGCATTATAAGACTTTGAAGCTAAAGGTCGCTGTCAATGTTTCTTCCCGTCATTTGATACAATGGTACGGGAGAGTTGAGGACGGAATTGGGAACGTTTCCTATTTACTTTTTTTATATTTCTATTTCTAAGGCGTGTCAGGATAGTCTTTTAGTTACTCTATCTTCTCTCGTGTGGGCTTTCTGTATCTTAAAATTTATTGTTTTAGCATGCACGCGTGTTACCCAATTTAATATTACTTTAATTCTTTTTTGTTCTTAGTTTATCTTTAGCACTCTCCTACAAAAATGTTTTCGAATGTATTGATTACACACTTTAAAACTCGAAGCGTTTTCCGGAAGCGTTCGTCTTTCCTTTCGTTTCATTGTATATCTGCGTCTAGAGTACTATGGCGGAGGTCAAACTACAGTACTTAACTATAGGCATACGTAATTCATGTTCACTTAACCAGAATCCATCATCCACAACAAATAAGCAGCTCACCACGTTTTATTGCGTGTTTGAAGGGAAGCATGTCCACTTGCTTAACTTGTTGCGCTATTCGAGTTCCTTACAACTGCAAGAGAATCCTGGGGACCTTTCTTAACGAAACATTGGATATTTTTGTTGGTACTACGTGTGTCTAAACACTACCGCGAAATAACGAGCTAATAAAAGGAAAGCGACGCCTTGATAGTTCTACAAGCAATCCTCGATTGTAAGAACAAACAAAAAAACCTTTCCTTCAGGCATAGGCCATTGAATAGGCAGACGGACCATCCTCGATCGTTAACTCAAGGTCCCGAATCCCTCAGAAAAAAAAACGAGAAAAAAAGCGCGTAAGAATGTGCAAAATAAAAATAGACGCACGCAGTAAGACATATAGGTAATAAAATTAATTGCCCTTTTTGCTCAACGCTTCAAAAGGGTTGTATTGCGCCGTATCTCGAGGAACAATAATAAGGTCCGTGAGAGCGGCTTTAGTGGCCAGCCTTTGATGGAAATCTACTTTCATCTTCTTCTCACATGCCCTGGAAGAGTAATTTTGTCATCAAGTTACGATCCGTGTTTACGGTTTACAACTGTGCCAATAAATTCGGATCTCAATCTCCGTCGGAGGCTGGCTTAGTGAACATATTTTTATGCAATAGAAACAAGCATGGTGTTTGTTCCGCCATGGACCACCAATGATATCGAATAGAAAATACCGGGCTTGCACCAAACAAAGCCAGGGAAAGCAAACTTTTTTTCCGCGAACCACGTTCTAATTTTAGATCTATTTCATTACTCGATAAATTTCGCGAGAATCAAAACAGCAATATGGGACATTCAATCGAGAAGCTTGGCGTGTTTTGACGACACCGGAAGCGCGGTAGTCATGGCAATAAATGTTAGAATAAGCCACTTTTGTAATGGCGTGCCCTATGAAACGTCTGAAAGTATGCTATCCTGCAGAACACAGACAGCCGTTCCCGACCAAAAATAGAAGGGTCCCTGCAACTAGCGAATATCAGAATACCATTAGATTTCAAAAACAATGCAATGTGCGTAAGAACCAAAAGCAAGTGAAACGGCTTGTTTTTATTGTCACTGCTCACGGCGCATCTTTACGTTCTAATGATATTCTGAGTTTTGTCCTTTGCTGGGATTCCTACTTTGTTCGCGTGGTTGGCTGTCTCTGTGTTCTGTAGGAAAGTGAACTCACATGCGTCTTTTTTTTTTTTTTTTTTTTTTTTAGAGTGCGCTAAGCTAAACTGTTCTTCCGATAACCGAGCCCCACAAAACTTGCAACATAAGGGTGTTTTTTGCGGAGTTTGGCCCATAATGTTTAAGTAAGGAAAACTCGTGTTACGGACAAAAAAAAAGCAACAACAAAACTTTAGGGCGCAAACAAGCTGGTGAAGGTTTAACATTTTGGACAAAACCCCAGACAGGGGGGGCCGGGGGGGGGGGGGGGAAAGGACCGCACAACACAAAGTCGAGTTACGGCTCTTTTGTTTCCCAGGGGTAAAGGGTCCCGGTGGCCTCTAAGAAAAGAGGCGAAATGCGTAAGTTAGTAAGCTAATGAAGCAAGAAAGCTTTAATCAACCTTTATATTTCAATTTTTGATACATTGGATAACGCAAGTTTCACCACAACACGGTCAAGCCGTACCGTGCAATTTCGATTAAAAATTCCTAGAGGGTGTAAGAGAACTAAGAGTTCTTGTACGATCATATTTTGCTTAGATTGTAGATCGACGCTGTATCTGCCGATCAAAGAGTCCAATCAGCGAGTGAAGGCCTGCCTCTCGTGCTGTGATATTTCGCTTTATACATTTAGGGCTAAAATAAAGACAAGGATGGGGAACAAAGCTAAAAATAAGTGTCGTCCTTTCAACACCGTCAAGCAATCAAAAACCAAAAACACGGTGCTTGGCGTTGCTCGTTGTCATTCGTCCGCAGAGCGCTAATCTGACACTCGCGTTTCGCAATGCGGTGCCGAGCGTTTCTTAATAACCTGGTATTTTCCGGGACATCGATGGAGTTTATCTGTCTAAATATTTATTTTAATATACAATCAGTTGCTCAGAGGAGATTGAAAGGAGAAGGCTTAGAACACGTCTCGCAGTATCCGGAGAATTGCATCTAAAACTTTGAATCACATGGGCTGACCGTTTCACTATTTCCTTTTTATTTATTTATTTATTTAGGAATACTGCAGGCCAATTCCGGCTCAAGCAGGATTGGGGGTTACAAAAGTGGAGTCAAAAAGGCGCAACGCCAGGTAATCCGTAAATTGGGAGAGGGGAACAGGAGAAAATTATGCAAAAATTGTAATAAAGCACAAAAACAAATGCGTAGAAAAAATGGAATAGCTCACAACAAAGTTGGGAGGGGTGGCGGTAGTGGGGAACAGGAAAATAAAACACAATGCAAAGAGTTACACATCAAACAAACGCTCAATCGACTCCAAAACATTGTCAGATATAAATATGTGATGAGGTAAGTTGTTCCATTCTGTTATGGTTCTGGGAAAGAAGGAGTATTTAAATGCATTTGTTCGAGCGAATACTGGAGTTATTTTATGCGGATGGTCATGCCTTGTGCGCCTAGTCGAGGATGGGTGAATAAAGGACGACGATTCAAGCCGGAGTTTTTTAAACCAGAGTTGATAAAGAAATTTTAGCCTAGCTAGCTTCCTTCGTGATTCAAGAGAGATGATGTTGTTACTTTGAATTAAGGCAGCAGGTGAGTCATGCGGGTGGTAGCGATTAAATATAAAACGAACTGCTTGCTTTTGAACATCTTCCAGTATCTTGATATCTTTTTTCGTGAATGGATCCCAGACTGTACAGGCGTATTCTAACTTCGTTCTTATCGATGTGTTATAGGCTAAAGTTTCGCATGAGAATGCACGTGCTTAAGCTTGTGCCTTATCATACCTAGTTTTCGACGGGCAGCTGCACAAACGTGCTCAATGTGTGAGGACCAAGATAAGTTGCTAGACATTGTTATACCAAGATATTTAAAGCTCATCGTCCGAGAGAAGTAGTTATCACCAATAAAGTAGTCATACTGATGAGAGGACTTTTTGTTAGTGATGCGCATGTACAGGGACTTTTCTTGGTTAAGCTTCATCTCCCAACGATCGCACCAGCTAGAAAGTGCATTAAGACTTTCGTTCGGAACAACTTGGTCCCTAGTAGAGTTAATATCCTTGAACAATAGACAGTCGTCCGCAAATAAACGAATACTCACGCTTTCATCTATACAAAAAGTGAGGTCATTAATAAAAATTGAAAAAAGAAGCGGGCCAAGGACACTCCCTTGCGGAACACCCGAAATTACAGGAAGAGGAACAGAATGGTGACCGTCTACATCGACGAATTGATTTCGAATTTGAAGATAAGCTGAAATCCATTGAACAACTGTGCTGGGAAGGCCAATCTCATTTAGTTCACTCATCTCAGTTAGTTCATTTAGTTCACAACTTTCAAATAAGCAAAACTATCCACAAATGCAAAAAAAAAAGTGTGAACTGACTTCTTTGTTCTATGACTATATGTTCCGTCCGTTCATGGAATGTTCCGAGAGTAGAAAAGATAAGATGATGTGGACGCGAAATAAAGGCTCGTTCTGTACGGACGCCTTTCGGCCTTGTTCTTTACGCGCTTCGTGTTTTCATTGTTTTACGACGGTTCAGTTTGCTTCGCCGGACTGTTTACACTCGTCCAAGTTGGACGAAGCAAAAACGGGTTGTGTTGTAACGCCGAAGCCTCGACGGCACGAAGGCCCCATCGATGTCCGGTCCAGCCGATACGGCTAAGCCGTAACCATCCTGTAACCGCTACAGCCCCGCGAAGACGCCGGGCGTCCTTGGGAAAGCCTTAATTGTAATCTGGCTAAGGTTCGGGAACGCTCGGGCGATTTCCGGCGGTCGTAGATTAGGTTATGTGCGAGGCGCGAGTCGCCGCCTATAGCGTTGCCGCTACGCTTTACTGCTCCGACTCTGGCGAGCGCGCGAAAGAAAAGGGGGGTTGGCGTTTACGAGGTCAAGCGCCTTACGAGGGCCAGTCTTTCGGTCGGTTGCTTCGCGCGTCGTCTCTAGTGTTGTGTCACTCGAATTAAGCAAGATGGAGGGCCTCGCGACAGAGGAGGCGACGGATGATTTTGGCTCGCGCGTCCAGTGTGTTTTCGTAGCATTCAACGCCTCGGGGTCGACGTCGTAACAGATTAATTCGTGCGGAGTAAAAGCGAACGGGCTCAAACACGTTGACTAGGGTAGAGCGAGATCCGGGAAAGCACTGTTTTTCCGCAAAGAGATTAGAAGCCTGGTCTGAGTAAGATTTTGAAGCTAGTTTCCGTCGCACGTTTTGGATCCCCAAAGAGACGAGCTGAGCTGATAGTATATTAGCAAAGCTCGTGCCTTTTCGTTATATATTTAAAAAAAATTAACGGATTCTGATGGAGTTTCCCGTATCAAGCCTAGCTCAAAACTGTAGAAAATTAAGGTGAGCTTTAGGATACTCGATGGTAGTGTATATGTGAACCAAAAAAAAAAAAAAAAAGAAAGATTTAGCGGTTTTTTTTAAGAAGTAAAAAAATCTTAATTTGCACATCTTGAAGAATTTAACCTTAAAAAGTATTGTTAAAAATCAAGCTACGAAAATTGTGAAGCTTGTTTTTAACTATACGTTAGAAGCGTTGGAAATTTAAAATTAAGAACCTGACAGAAAACATTTTAAATATTAATATTAATAATAATAATATAATACTAATAATAATAATAATAATAATAATAATAATAATAATAATAATAATAATAATAAAATTAATATTAATTTTATGTATTTAAAGTGCCCCACAAGCCACCACCATGGTCTGAAAATTGGTGCAGTTCCACAAGAACGCCACAAGAAAAGTATATGGGAAGCGTCAGACTAATGACACGCTAATACTAATATAGTATAAATACACAAACAAAAAAAGTACATTAGTGAATAAAGATCGATTTGTCAACACAGGCGCCGGAAGTCAGCCTGATGCACAGATGCCGAGATCCGGAGTGTGGACACTGTTATAAAGCGTCTGAATTCGAGAAAAGCGTAAAGTTTTCAGGTGTCAACAAATATTAAAAAAAAAAAAAGATATGACATGCCCGGTAGAGCGAAAATTTGCACGAGAATTAACTTGACAGAGTAGTCTAGCCGAGTCAGTAGCGCTACTACGCAACCTTGCGGTGAAAAAAAATGAAGTCACAATTTTGTCTTTTAGACAAAATTTAAAGATATTATTTTTATAGCCGATATTCGGTCATAACAAATACGACGTTATAAATTCCTGTCATTAAATATATGAATTATTCCTTTGTTTCAGAACGTGTTGAATTATTCGGGTTGTGTGTATATTTAGACAACGTGTAGTTGGCCAGCCATTTCAAAGTTGCGACGAGTTAGTCGCTGTAGACGAGAAATTTAGCCATTGCAGTACAACGCCTAGCCTGGGGTCTTTAACGTGCACCACGCAGTAGTGGTACAAGACCGCACGCCGGGACGCAGAATGTGTTGAATTGTTATGGTTTGTGTTTTTGATAGTGAATTTCAAATAACGGAAGTAAATTCAGGTGGCAACCTTGCTAAAGAGTTGAAAACATGAATCAAGCTGTAAATGTTCCTAAATATTAAAAACAAGCGCGAAACAACTAAAATACATATTTTCTACGACTGCTCTCCGCGTGAAATTAGCAATTAGGAGCCTGTGCAAGGTATTTGCAACACAACTGTTCTAAAACATCAAGAAAATGAGGAACGAAAACGGAAATGGACGTGACAATTAACGAACGAATGATATTTGGCGCACTCTTAGTCGCCGCTCCTCCGAAAATTTAAGAGGGGGAGCTCTACTGTGACGTACTCATAGCGTCACTAAAATAAGGCCATCTTATCGTCACAAACTCCGGGGCAGGTTTCCTTATGACCGTCAGCTTACGCGTCGTTTATGAGTCGTTCTGCGAGCACCTCTTATACCTTAGGTACGCGGTCACCCATAACTGCTGTTAAGGGTGTCCAATCGGCATCCTAAACCGCAGCTGCGCTTAAGTATGGTTAGTAGTTACTGCCAACTATGCTCCTGGTTCTAAGGTCACCCCCAAACGCAGTCTAGCCTAACTGCGGTTAAGTTTGCTTGCGTTTAACTATGGTATAGAATGACAGTACGGTGGAATGTATGTGGTCATGGGACCCGTCATACGTGTATCTTTCGACACGTGATCCCGTTTAATTCCAATCCTAACCACGCGCAAAGATTTCGGGTCTGGTGATGAAAGGCAAGCGGTTGATGCGGATGAGGCAAGCGGATGAAAGTCAAGCGAGGAGCACGTAACTCCAACCGCACGATCAGATTAGCGATGCCAGTGACATACAGAAATGAGGTCCATGTTTCTTTCGCATTCTGAAGTTATGATTTGTTTTTTTCTCATTTTAATCTATTAGTATTTTTATACATTCCCTTCATGTGTGCCGCATTGTCGCGGCAGATAAACAATGTGTAACCTTAAATGTACAAATCATTTTTTTCTCCAGCAGAATTTACGGATATGGGCTAAATTTGAAAGGGACCTTTAGGTAGACTTCGATGATGGGATATTTTATCTGATCGCAGATTTGTCGCGAGACATGCAAGGTAAGCACAAATGTAATCGAGGTTAATTTCCAGGCAAATTGCAGGCAAAAGACACCTGTCCTTATCCTTCATTACGTTAATTTACCATAAAGAACGCCTAATTACAATTTGTATTATTTTTCTTTTCTTTTTGTGGAAGGTGATATTGGGTTTGTTGGATCAATGGAACCGCATTTTTCGGAACTCAGTTTTTCAAAAACCTGTTTGCGGGAGTTTGAATTTCTTTTATGTGTGTGGGTACTTGAGCATGATATTGTGCTCACTTGCTACAGGTTTCTTTCTAGTGCTGGGTCTAGATACACTAGCCCATGTTGTTTTTTGCCAGCCACAACAGGGAACCTTTTGAATTAATGAATGAACGAAAGAACGAATGAATTAATGCACTAATTAATGAATTCCTTATTTCATTCATTGGATTATTAAAAAGTTAAAGCATGTTGCATTTTTTTTAATTTTAAACCAATCATGAAACTAACGTAAACAGCAATTAATCCTAGTGGTACTCTGAAACTTCCGGCGGCAACCTCTTTTTGTGAGCTCTTTTTCGAACACTCTTATTCATGCCTGCGTTAGAACACGCAAAAAAAAGAACGAAATATCAAGTTCAGCGGACAGAAGGTTTTCGATAAATCCCCCAGCAAATTAGGTAAACACACATCTCAACGCTACACAGAGCAGAAAATATTTTACAGCCATACGGCCAGGAAGCCACAACTTATTATGAGCTCTCGCGCAACGCGAAAATAAGAAAATAATTTATAAATCTCTGAAACGAAGGAAGCAATCAAGCGATTACGAACCCCCCAAAAAAGTTCTTGAAACTACATGGAAGGTAACATCACTGTCTCCACTAATTGGATGTAACCCGTACTCTGGGAATCTTTTAATTCGGGCGGCTGCCCGCTTTAGGGTAGATGGAAATTAAACAGTAAGGCCAACCCGCTAATTGAAAGGCGGAAAACCAGCTGCACCACGCTAATGAGACCCGGGCCCTCGAATGCCCCTTCGTATAAAAAGCGTTCCCGTATATATCGCCCCGGGCACTAAAACGATTGTGGGAAGAGCAGCTCAGCTGCGGACCACTAAGTTGTGTTTCATTTATTAGCTTTCGGCAGAGTTGCTTAACAGACCGTTTACAAGGGTGCAGTAGAATGAACGTGTGAGCTGTAGTAGTTTTCTACAGCATGAAAAGTTGTAGGCCTACTATCATCAAGTGCCGGCCGAAAACTGATACCATGAAAGGCATCCCGTCGTTCCTTCATCGAATAGCGTTCTCCCGTCTCCACCCGCCCACTGTTATCCTGTTTGGAATGTTTGAAGTAGCCTTCTAATGCGTTAATGAACAAGTTTCTTTGAAGTAATAAAGCTTTCTTAAAAAACGCAGATAAAGCTATTACAATATATATATATATATATATATATATATAAACGAGATTGGCGAAGACGATGGCGTGGACAGATTAGATGTCCAGAATGTTATGAAAGCCCTTAAGTGATATCGTATCCTAGGTATTGAAATTATAATATAAAAAAGCTTAATCTTGAAATTTTTAGAACTCGTGAGAATCATTTCTAAACGATGTGCAGAAGAATCTAACAGGAAGGGAAACTAACACCGTTTCTTAATTAATCGATAGAATGGCGACATACACAAACACTTCGTTCGAAATTCTAGTAATATGCCTAAACATCCGTAGTTTTTTTTTTTTTTTCTATTACGGAAGTTCGCTTATTTTAAAAACATTTCACGAAATAGAATGATGCTTATAATAGAACAAGTCAAAGTTCGAAGATTTGCTTGCCAGGTCGACGAATGATTTCCGGCACGCCCCTGCAAATGATTAATTTACTCAACTTGATTACGTTTAATAAATCTAATTATTATTTAAACAGTGCCTTGGCTTCCATAATCCATCGTCAATTTGAGGGCAGCTCGGCATGAATTCAACTTATTCAAGTCGTGCTGCAAAAAAAAAAAATTCAATGCTATAAAAAAATAGAACCTATATTTGCAGATCGAACTACAGGGGGCGCTCTCACCCCTTTGTTTCCCCACACCTCGGTGTTTACTCAACACAAGCCTGTGCACATGCCCACAGGCCTTATGAGCATGTCCATGTCATCTTCTACAATAGAGCGCGGGGCACAGTTTAATGTAAAAAATACTAACAATCGACGAAGTGACGTTAAGTGCCGGATCTATCCCGAAAGCAGTCGTCAGAGAATGCGAGCTTGACCCACTTAGGCTCTTGTGCTGAGCTGGGCACCCTGCATGCTGCGTGGTTCATGCAGGCTAGGCCGGAGTGGTAACAAAAGAGCCTCTCCTCCCCCTCACTGGGGAACACACACGAACCCAGCCGAACACTGACACCGCTTTCGGTATTTGTATTGTATTTGTTGTCCCCATCCGCGTAGTTCTAAAGTCAACCGCTTGGGGCGTCACGGTCAGCCCTCCTGCCCAACAGATACATCACCTCCCAAAATTTCTTCAACTTGAACTGTGTAGGCACAAATCATTCGACCATGTTGCCCTAGTGTCAAACCGTCTCTGACCATCTCCGTCCCGGAGCGGCCAAGTATAATCGTAAAATTAGATATATATATATATAAACGCGAAGACGAAAGAAAGACGAGTGGATTCACAGAGAGCGTTGTCTGTGTGAAGTGCTCTGTGTGAGAGCATAAACTAGTCCTTCATCCGTCTTGGCGCTGTTTTTACTTTCACGGTTGCAGAACCAGGTCGCCAAAGTTTCAACCATATATTACAAGTGCAATGGGCCTCACAAGCGAACAGTCCAGATTCAGAAAAGCTTTTTCGTTTTCTTTTTTTTTTGTAGATTCGAGAACTGTGTTGGATGGTTGTTCTGTTATCTCGTCCAGGATCAAAGTAGCCATTTTCCGATCTCCAATCACGCTCTATTTTGTTTTCTCGCCTTCGTCTTTTGGCAACGCTGTTTACAACATAGTAAAATGCAGTTAATAAATTGTTAGATATTTTTTTCCTTGTGTGTACCTCGTTCGCTCACTTCTTTTTTTCTTTTGCTTTAAACTATTGTACTGGTCTCCGGTAAAAAAAAAAAAAAAAAATCCTAAGGTCGCGAAGTGGATTCGTTGTGGCTGATCTGTCAGATGAACAGTGACGCAAATGCCATATATAGAGACCCGGGTGCTTGCAAGATATATGGCTGCAAGAGAAAGAAAGCTCCAATTCTAATTAATGTAAAGAACAACTTGTTTCCCCTAAGTTTTGGCATTCCAATATTTAAAAGTACCAAAACATAACTAAACAAAAATTAGTAGGTAATTTGAAGCTACCGCCCAGACTTAGCCAGTCATGTCGTTGAAGCAAGACACGTGTGGTCGCTCTAAAGGAGTGCACTAACGCGGAGCGGTGTCACAAGCTTCGCCTCAATGCTCTTATTGGCTCGCGGATGTCTTAGCTTTTATCGTTTACCATGCAGTGCGGAACGAGAATATAGCAATGAGAACACGCTCGAAATTAATGTTTTCCCTGAAGTTCTAATTTGATTTCGCAGAACGAATCACCGGTCACTGTCGTCGCGCAAACGACATATCATTCCAGTGCGAGGACGTAAATTGTAAGCGAAATCACAGGTCTGTGGGCCATTGCTACGCACAAAAAACTGTACGCCTCTGGAAACGTCGTCAAAATTTAATTTGCTCCACTCGTTTTTTTTTTTCGCTCGTAGTTCGATGTTTATTACCTATAGCACAAATGTACGCTATCCGCCGTTTCGTTTCTCGGTGGATTTTCAATTAATTATGCGACGCCGCACCGCATACCTTACAATTATGTTTTTTTTTTGTTTCTCTTCACAACCTTAATTTTTCGATTTTGTTACCGTCATAATGGACGCTAGCCTCAAATGATTGCGAACCTTCGATACCATTAATATTTCGAAGACCGTGCTCGAAACATCATTTTTAATTCCGAAAAAATGATATGAGTGTTTACATTTTTTTATCCTGAACCCGTACACCCTTTTCTTTTTTCCCTTTGTCTTTAGTTCTATATAATTTTTACCTTCAGCGTTATTAGTTCCTTTTAGTGGATTCCAAGCACACAAACAATATTTTCACTGTCTTTAGTATTACTGTTCTTGCATTTGCCGTTGTCGGCTTTCAAGGTATTTCACACTGCACACCTCTTCTAAAAGCATCGACGAAACAAAAATTGGCAGCGATCTTTATCTTCAAATTCTAATATTGCGTGAAATTCAGCATTTTATTTTTTTATTTAATCATTTACCCTTAAAGGCTCTATCAAGAGCACGAATTAAAGGGGGAGGAGGCTGCATGGTTCAAATTATACATCTATTAAACACATCATGCACGGTCAACTAAGAGAGTAGAAGAACAACAAAAAATAGCGTGTGAAACAGAGTTCAGCGAGGGTATGGAAAATATGTTACATCAATATACAGGACTTCTAAAACCACAACCTCTTTTATAAGAAAATCGTTGCTAGATTCTATTAGAAAGGTCACGATTTTCAATTGCTACACTGGAATCGAGCAGGTTTTTCCAGCGAATGATTATCTGGGGGAAGAAGGAGCTGTTAGATACGTTTGTACCACCAGGCAAAGGGCGATGTTTCTAGAATTGCTTACTCGGGCAGATGGCCCTGATGGGAGTACGTAGTAGGGCATCGCAATGTGTGACATGATGATGCAGTATTTCGTGAAAAGCTGAAAGACGGGCAATTTTACGGCGAATTTTCAGTGTCGGAAGGGTCATTTGAAATTTGAGAGCGTACACACTGAAATCGCGGTTATAATCGGAAAAACTAACACTTGCTGTTCGGTTTTGAATTGCTTCGATGTCGTTAATAAGATAGATTTGATAAGGGTCCCAGACTGATGCCAGATACTAGAGTTTTCATCGGACGATCGTTTAAAACGCAACTTTTATAGATGAAATGAAGCGGAATTTAGGTTTCATCTAATGCACCCAAGTGTGTGGGATGCATTACCTTTAATGATTTCCGTGTGCTTAGACCAAGTGAGATCTGTTTTCTAATAAGAGTGAAAATGTGACGTTGTACATTACGAGAAAAGGGAACGAATTTACATTTTGACTTATTCAATGACATTAATCGATTGATACACCATGCGTGTATTCTGTTTAGATCGCTTTGTAGGCTAGGACGGTCGTTTGCTTGTTTGTTTGGAAGACATTGAAAAATATGCAGTTCATGTTCGACACACTTAATAAATCTGACGCGAACTTCTTCACTCATTTCGTGAAGTTCAAGAAAAGTGTACAAATTATGTTTCTTCGCAAGTTTTTTTTTTTTTTGTTTTTCTTATGTTCGTGCAGTTCTTTAAGGCCTACCAGGTGTTTGGAGGTGCAACAAAACGCACGGTTTATTTATTTATTGAACTGTCGCTGGGGACTCAAGACGAACTTCTCTTTTATTTATTTTTTCCGTTTAATTTATAACGGTAAGGTTAAATCGGTGTACAGGTGACGTTAAATCATTTTCTCTGCTCCAATTAGCGGGAAGCTGTATTTGTGTTTATTTATTTCTTCCAAATTTCTTGCAGGTCATTTTCTGGGCATCACACAAGGGGAGATTTAGTCAAAGTAGAGTATAAACACTTTTAAAAGCACACGCATTCAAGGAAGGATCTCGTGTTCTCTCAACCATGAACAATTTTAGTAGAAACACAACGCAATTTCTACATTACAATGCTCTTTTGGGAAGAGCGCCACGAGCAACGAAAAATCGTGTATTGTACAAAAATGTGAAACACTATGCACGGCACGTCGATTGCCGCGGTAAAGTCAGTGAGGAAACTGACTTCGTTTAAAAGTCACGTGACATTGATTTACCCGCAAATTTAGAGGGGAAACTGAATAGTGAAAAGTTCACGTGAAATATATTTCTCACAATAAATTTAGTGGGAAACTGGGTTGAGCTATAAACACCACTTATGACGTCAGGCCACTTGACTTTTACGCGATAAAGTTAGAAGGGAAATGCACGGAAAGAAAAATCTTTGAGATAAGCTGGTTCCGCTAGAAAGAATTCCGTGTTTTTAGGAAGGTAAGTACAATTTGGTGGAGGAAAAGGTTGTCTGCCAGTTTAGTCTACTGCCAGAGAGGGCAATATATGTCTCAAAACTTCCACCGTCGAGAAGGTTAATGCCGCAGAGAAAACTGGTATTTGTAAGATGCACGGATTCAGCCCTCATATGGAAGTTCAGCTAAGACAATATTTAAAGCACAGGTTATCGCATAGTTGGTATTTCTACAAGAAAGGTTTTCTCCTTGCTCGCATTCCTAGATGCTCCCTTCCTCGTTAAAGGGCACAGCTACGTGAAATGGTCTTTATTTCTTGCTCTCAAATGATATCGCTTTCCTTCCTATTCTAGGCGTGAATGTTTTAGAGCGCAGCTCTTAGGCGCCCGTTTCCGGCTTGAACGGCGTCGCCGTCGGCGTCGGCGTACCCAAGGTCATTTCAAGGTCACGTGACCCCCCAAGGTCACCCCAAGGTCACGTGACCTCGGGGGAGGAGGGGGAGGGGGGGGTCACGTGATCTGCGAGTAGGGGGGGTCACGTGACCTCGGGGAGGAGGGGGAGGGGGGTCACGTGACCTGGGGGAGGAGCGGGAGGGGGGTCACGTGGCCCCCAGATCACGTGACCTCCCTCCCCTCCTCCCCAGGTCACGTGACCTCGGGAGAGGAGGCGGAGGGGGTTCACGTGACCTGGGGGAGGAGGGGGCCCCCCTCCCCCGAGGTCACGTGACCTCGGGGAGGAGGGGGAGGGGGGTCACGTGACCTGGGGGGAGGGGGCCCCCTCCCCCGGAGGAGATTGAAGAATGAGGAGAGGAGGAGGAGGAGGGGTATACGCTCCCCTGATTACCCTTCCTTCCTCCTCAAGAGCTGCGCTCCAATTCGGCGTTACAGGGAGTTGTAAACGGCTTTCACTTTTTTCAACTCCCTAACACTCTTTAACTTAGTTCATTTCTCTTTAGAGCGCAGCTCTTAGGCACCCGTTTCCGGTTTGAGCGGCGTCGGCATCGGCGTCGCCGCCACCGTCGCCGTCGCCGTCGGCGTAACCGCGCGGTGCATTATGGGAAATGTCCCATAATGCACCGCGCGGGACCCTTGTGACGTCACGAAGGTCCCGCGCAGTGCATTATGAGACATTTCCCATGATGCACCACGCGGGGAGTCCCCACCCCTCCTCCCCCTCCTCCTCCCCGCGCCGTGCATCATAGGAAATGTCCCACAAGGCACCGCGTGGGGAGGAGGAGGGGGAGGAGGAGGGGGAGGGGAGGAGAAAGAGGAGGAAAAGGGTAAGAGAGGGGAGGAGGGAGGAGGATGAGGAGGGGAGGGGAGAGGAGGAGGCGAAGGAGGAGGGGAGCAGGACGACGAGGAGGAGGAAGAGCAGTGGCAGGGAGGATGAGGAGGTGAGGAGGATTGAAAAGGGGTATACCCTCCCCTCAGTAACCTTCCCTCCTCCTCCTCAAGAGCTGCACTCTAATTCGGCGTTACAGGGTGTTGTAAATGGCTTTAATTGTTTTTCTTTTTTTTACAAAAAAAGAAAGGGGGGGGGGGGGAGGGCAACGGTACGCTGCGGAGTTTCGGAACGAAGGATTTGAGAGGATATCATTGGGGAGCGCGCAGCTGCAAAGGAATCTGGAACAGGCCAGCTTCTGCTGCCTACATCCATTAGCTTTACTAAAACAATGCATATGATACGTGTTTCCTTCTTTTTTTTATTCTGTTAGAAAAACAAACGACAAAAACTGCGGTTCATGCGATGTGCACCAGTTGGTTCTTCGAAAGTCTGTGTAGTATGCGCGAGGTAAAACATTTGCATAATGTATTTGAATGAGTTGTACAGAGCTCGCGAGCGAGAGCGATTCGCACTTTTCGTTTCAAATAGCTTCCAGTTCGTAAAAAAATGTTTACGCAGCGTAAAGTATCTCATTTTTGCCCTACTAAGTTTTGTAGAAATGCTAACGGCCTTTCGGATTCAGACAGACCCCAAAGTAATACCTAAGGGACTGACTTGCTGGGGAGGCCTGTGGCGTAATATATTCAGGAAAACGTTTGTACCTAAATGCAGATTTCATCTTTAAGACTCATCGCGGCAATACTAACTTTATAAATTGTTTCATCGATAGGGAGCAACAAGGCGTGATTGCGGCGTAATGTTGCCTACAGCAACACCAATCAGTGCTTATGCGCATATGATGATAGCGACCCTCTAATTGTGTCCCTGTTGATTCGATATATCTTGTGTTTTTTTTTTTCAATTTAACAGTGATAAGGGGATGTCTTGAATGCGTTTCCTGTTGCGACTAGTTAGGTCCTTTATGTACGCTGGAAAGAGAGCGACAGCTCTGCTCCAGTTTGTTATATCGTTGCAACAGCCAGGGCTACCCGGGCTTCGCCAAACGGTCGATTGAAACTTTGGGTATAATGATATAGAGTTCACTCTCGGCCGGCTCCGAAAAAAAAGCTACGAGTAGGTCTTTTTGTTTACCATCTGTAGTAACAAAATGAAACAGGTAATCCCACCAAACTGGTTTCTACAATGACGGACTCACGAACAAGACTATATCTTTAACAGAGCTGAGAGGAAAATTATTAAGATTATTTTTTTACATATGGCGTGTTCGTAGTGAAATTATATTATTTAATTAGTACGGTGCTGTGAGGGTAGTGAATGTCTTCTTTTGCAATAGTGCCACGGCAGGTAATAAATATTTTTTTCTTCTATCGTAATTTGAACAAACTTCGGTGATGGACGACACGGACGGCTCAAAGAGCATAATTTAGGACTTAAATTTGATTTAATTTTAGAGCGTGCATGCGCGGGGAGCGCTTTGCATTATTCACTTCCTCGAACAAAGCCCAAGAGCCGTAAAAAAGGCACGTTTTTATTCCGGTAATTTTCAAAATTACGTTTGCCGCAAACAAACTAAACGTGCTTGACGTCGTCAACGCTTGAAAATAAAATCGCTTGTACGGTGGAAGCAGAAACAAGAATAGCGAGAACTCCTCGTCTCTTGCGTGACTAATCGCATTCAGTTACGCCTGTAAATTAAAAAACCATGAAGCTTTGAGAATACACGTATGACTATAAATCAGGCTGAAGTGTCACTAAAAGTATCGCACATCGCAGCTGTTTTTTTTTTTTTGCTGACCTAACCTAGTTAGTGTTAAATGGCTGTTCATGTAGTCGTCGTTTCGGTAGTCAATGTGACTTTCACTAACTTAAACGTCCGGTTCCATTAAAACCACGTTATTCGTTTTCGCTACTTTTGCAACAAAGCACCCCACGCTTTTGGAAAAGTGTAAGCGTGTTTGTAACAAAGGCAATTCAAGTGTACAATGTGCTTCGAGCCAGTTGAATAAATGATTTGATGTGAACAGAACAATAAGAGGAAGGGTGACACTCTAAGTGCAGGATATTGTTGTTGATTAAAATATCAAGTTGCGTGCAGCGCAGATGTATACGAGTTACAATAAAAAAGCGCCAAACAATTTCGAGCTTCACTATGGCAAGTTATGTGACGAAAGAGGTATTCCCCGAATACATCCGACCTCAATATTAATATACTCCAATCCTGATTGATTTTACAGTAGAGCGTTGCCTCAGGTAGCGTGATACAGTAAGAAGCGAACAAAAAGCAGCAAGTCTAAAAGCTTGGCGACGTGCGGTGTCCCATAGTTCCAAGTGAAAAGACGACTTTCAGTTTGAATTATCAAGGTTGAATTGAACAATTCTCCGCACCAGGCCCTCATCCTGAGCAGTGCGCGGAAGTTTCCATCGTTTATTACTGGCAGAACTTCAGGCAGATTTATCGGACCACAGCCGCCTGTACCGCGAAGCGGAACTTCCTGTCTGCCACAAAAAAGAATCGTTTTGATGATCGGTATCAAGTTTTTTCGGTTTTCTTTTGCCTGCTTTTTCAGGCTTTGGTCAAGTTGTGCTATGATGTCGTGCTGTGAGCCAGACCAGACAGCGAGAAAACTCTCGGAAAGCATTACTGACCTCCCGTGGTAGCTGCTCTCTGCGTCGCTTTTGAAGGCATCCATGGCCTTCTTGTAATTGCTAAATGCCTTAGTTACAAAGCAGCCCAAGCGCTGGTGCTCCCCTTTCCCTGCACACTCATCCGCGAACACAACGCAGTTTTTGCATAGTGCTCCTTGCAGCTTCTCTGAGTACACAAGCCATGGATAACAATCTACCCAGTGAGGTTGGAACTTAAGGTTTCTTTTCTTTGTGGCTGGGTAGTCATAGTTAGCGGGAGGGGTCCATGGATTGAGCAGCAGCCTCTCTTTCGTCTCTAGATTGAGTGCATCATTAGTCTTGGAGACAAAAAGACGTATGTCAAAAGCATTTACAGTCGAAGCATCGAGGTCAGGTGAACCAGAATATGTAGGTGCTGCACCGCTCACCTCACTTGGGTATTGACTCACAGTCAATTCTTCGTTTCGTACGGCATTGACTGTAGAGTAAAAGTTACTTGGAGTTGCACACCCACCACTTGACTGTCGCGCGTGAGAGTCGTACTCGTCGTTTTTTGGGAACTGTCGTGATTTGTTTTTCGATGATTCACATGGACCTCCTTGCTTCGATGATTCGCTGGTGATGTTCCGACGCACGTGGCTTTCCGGCTGCGGAGACGAAGGGACAGTGTCGTCCATTGCCGCCGGTAGTTCTTCCCGTCACCAACATTATCCACGTGGGCCTTCTTGAAGTAAGATGCAAGTTTCGTCTGCTTGAATGTTGTAGCGTGTCGTTTCATGTCGCTACCACAAGAATCAACAATATTGTAACGATGAAGTTTGTCCCTTCGCTATAGCTACGGTAGCATGGCCATCGGCAGTGAGGCAGTCAAGAAGTTAGCGGAGAGAACCAAGAGAACCTCCAGCTCCACAACAGCGACAACAACGGACACCTAGCGCCACCTGTGGACTGCGAGAAAAACGGAAGAAAAGGAAGAAGGGAAGGGTACGCTCACTGGAGAGGCAGTCAGCCGAAAGGGGCCCTCACAGTATATATTTTCGGTCGAATTGGATCACCAAAAATGTTGAAGCAAGAAAATATTTTTCGGGGGGGGGGGGGTCAGAACCCCCTAACCCCCCCCCCCCCCCCCTGGTTACGGCCCTGCCTACTCGTAAGCAGTCTTAAATGTGCTCCCGTATTTCTTTTTTATTGTGCTGAGATGGTTTGTTCGGTGATTGTAAACAGAAAAAGAGAACGAGCGTCGTTACGGTGCACTTTTGGGGCTCCTAGATTGGCTACGTGGTATTCTAGCGTCGGCAAGGGTCGGATTTTATGTTACACCGAGAATTAAAGCTTTTGTTTTTTCTCGACAAATTTATTTCACCAGTTCGAGCGAAAGGAGAGACTGAACCAGGCGAGTGCAGCATAGTCTGAAATAAAAATTTCGCCCCAATATTTACATAGCTCAGAATAACACCGAGTGCGGTGCCAAAAGCGCGTCTTCGACCATATTTTGTTTCAGGATTAGTTCAGAGGCGGACGGTTCTACGAGGTGACGTGACCGATTAAGCAGCGTCCAAAGCGTAGTTGAAAGTAGTGAAAGCGCACAATAAAGACGAATACGAAGACGGAGGGGCAAACAGGACGAGCGCTGACTATCAACTGAATTTTTATTGGAAAAAATAGAAACAGCAAAATAAAACCAGCAAAAGCCACAAATACTACAAATGTGACTAGTCATCAATGACTCGGCCACCACACGTGTCAATAAAGTCCACTTCCTTTTTGTGAAGGAAAAGTGAGGGCTGACTGATACACTTATCAGGACATTCCTTCTTTATCATGTCAGCCTCCAGTACCTCCCTCGCCACCTTTTCTTTACCTCTCCCAACGATTGTAGTGCCATGAAAGTTGGGAATGCACCAGCAATCTCTGCAATGTATGTGTAAATGGGCTCCTGTTGTTGAACGCAGTGATAAAGCATGTTCACGCAACCGTTCATTCAAACACCTTCCGGTTTGGCCTATGTAAACCTTGCCGCAGCCCAATGGAATTTTATAGATCACGCCCACCGCACATTCCACGTATTTGTTTACGTGCTTCACTGTGCATTGCCACTTATCTTTGCCTTTTTCTTTTATCCTCGGACATAGTTGAGCCAGTTTACGTGGTGCTGAGAAGACCAGAGGTACCTCGAACCTTTCCGCCACTTTTTTAAAATTGTTTGACACCCTGTGTAAGTATGGCATCACGTGGGGTCTTGCTCTCTTTTTTTGCTTGACCTTTTGGCTTTTGCCCCTGAACTTCTTCAGAAGTTTCTCAGCCACTGCGAGCATAAAGGAAGTTGGATACCCTGCGCTTCCAAGTCTCTTGACCTGACTACAGAAGCTGTCGTACATGGCATGGTGACAAGACTTTCCAATTGCCGTCTCTAGACATGACGACGCAATGCTCCGTTTCACCCACTTCGAATGCGCCGAATCATAGGGGAGGATTCTCTTCTGGGTACGTGGTTTGTAACCCCAGCACACGTGTTCCCCTGTGAATTGCATTCGCAAATCCAGAAACTGTAGAAACTGCCCATCCTGGCGTTCAAGGGTGAACTTCAGGCCTCTAGATCTCTCTTTAAATACGCTCATCACATCTTCAACAACTTCACATACAGTAAGGTTTTCACAGTTTTGCAAAATGACTAAATAATCGTCTACGTACCTAAACAACTTGGTCACAGGTTTGCCTTTCAAGGCATTCTGAATGGCTCGGTCATACTTGGACAATAAAATATCACAAAGCACTGGGGCAGCACAAGAACCAATGCAGATACCAGCCCTCTGCACGTAATGGCGGCCCTCAAAAAGAATAAAAGTCGACTCCAAGTAAAATTTTAAAAGTTCCAAAAAACCGTTAACACTCACACCACAGGCGTTTTGGAAACCAACAACGCCGTTTCTCTCAATACATTCGCGTACTGCCTCAAACAATTCTTGGTGGGGGATAGAGTAATAAAGATCCTCTACGTCAATAGAAAACGCCACGGCGTCCCCTGGAACATCCTTCCTAAGAAACTCCAAAACTGATTGAGAATTTTTTACCAAAAAGGGGTCACTGATATCTAGAGCACTCAAGTGCTTCTGCAAATAGAGGCTAACCTGTTTTTGCCACGATCCCCTCTCCGTGACGATTGCTCGAAACGGCGTATCAGGCTTATGGGTTTTTGCCGAGAAAAAAACATCAAGATGCGCGATCTTGCATTTCTGTACGTTCTTTTCCAACGTTGCAAGCTCAAGACTATTGCACAATTTGAGCGTAGCACTCTTGACCTTTTTGGGTTCAAGATGAGACAGCTTAAAGGTCTTCTGGATCGCGTTCCTAGACCTGACTTCCATCATGTCTATTGGAAGCGGCACGAACCACTGTTTGCCCCTCCGTCTTCGTATTCGTCTTTATTGTGCGCTTTCACTACTTTCAACATGCATAACCAACTCGCCTGCATCGCTACATTAGTCCAAAGCGTAGGCCTTTTCGGTTTATGAATGCTTCAGCGATTGTAGAACACGCACAGAACATGACGAGCACCATGATGGTGCGCTTTTGCCGCTTTCCGAGTTGTCCCATCAGCTCTTAGCTTCGGCGACGCCTCAAGAACTTGTTCAGCTCGTGTAGGACTGTTTGGCCTCAAGCACTATCACCCTCTGGTGAACTAGAAAGGCAACTAGGTGATGAAGAACGCTTTCACATAAACAAATGATCTTAACAGATTCACTTATAGGTTTTTCCCGAAGAACCATTTAAAGGGGTGCTTCAAATAACTTTTTCGGGTAAACATATGGGCGAGTCCGAGAACTTAAGACAAATTTTAAGACCTGATCTCTTTCGGGATATTAGGCTTTGACCGCGGGAGTAGAGAAGTCATTCAAAGGTGGGGCGGCACATCCTATATTCAGCTGCATCTAAGGAGAAACCCGCAACTTCTATTAGAATGATTCGTATTTTTCTGAGTCTTTTACAGTTTTTTTACTCGTTCGTTTCTTATAAGTCTCGACGCGTGTACGGCTTCCTTTAAGATGTAGTCGAAAAGAGGCCCCAGAAAGTTCATGTTACATCACACCCTGAGCCTCTGAGCCCCTTTTCAATTCGGTGGTGTCGGCAAATAGATTTTGTGATTATTTTTCAATGTCTGTCTTGGTCTTCACAAGGTATTGACGACGAAGTATTCATCGAAATGTAAAAAAAAATAGGAATCAAACGGAAGGCTTTTCTGTTCGGCAAAAATGCGTCCTTTCGAAACATAAAAAGAAAATATGATATGATAAAACAGAAGGTAAACGAGGCTGGAGCACAGGGAGAGATTCAGTTTTGAGCCGAACTTGAAGACTTCCTTTTTCAACACTCTGGTGTTTTTCACGGCTCTGAATAGAGTTCTATGGTGTACGGCCAATGTCTCAACCATGAAAGCTTTCAGATAGGCCTGAAGGATCTTCGGTTTGAGGCACTCGAGGTCTAAACAGAGAGACACTGGGATCCTCAAAATTGAAATCCTTTTGAATGTAAAGTCTAGATAGTACTTAACAGAAAATAAATATGGTTTCCTTTCAATTAAATTTCACAAATTAAAAATTATTAAGAAAACAATTTGCTCCTTGAGATTTTTTTTAATTGAATGATAAACGCGGACATAAAAATATATTAGAAGATTATTACATACTTGAGCTGGAAGTTTTTTTTTATACATTGAAGAATTACATTGTGGATGACAAGCAACCAGAATAATTCCAAGGAAAACAATAGCATTGCCTTTTGCTGAAAAACAATCAGTATGTGCGAAATCTCACACTCATAAGATGCGAAAAAGAAATAGGCTTCCCTATAGTGGATGAAGATTAAAAACAGATAAACGAGCAGGTTGCGTCAGACTGCACAAGATACTCGCATCATGAATATATACCGTGAATTGAGTAGAACTCGTTATGGGTCAGGATAGGGAGGTATTTGGTAACGATGTTTGAACTGAAAGCCGTTTGTGCGAGCATTAAGGACTCGCATTTTTGGGTGAAAACCAAAGAGATGATTTTCCGGAATTTTTATCAGCTACATCCTAATTATCTTCAACCACAATGATTAACACAAATCCTGGAAATAGCAAAACACATTTGGTGCCTCTCATTTCGACAATATACTCTGCCTAATTTAGAGTTGACTATTGTGCAAAACAATGGTATCATGCTCGTGAAATTTTCAATGAATGTCATTAATAGGGCCTGCCCTCAGAGCTTATATGGCCGCGGCATGTAGCTTCGATGGTAAAGTCATCCAGAGGACATCACGGTGTTCGCGTCATGTCATCCGGATTTTTAAAGTTTCACGTAAATTCATTCGTTGAAAACCTTGATGACATCACTGTGTTCACAGACGTCATCAGGGGGAGTGGTTGTCCCGGTGCACTGTAACGTCAAATGGCACTATCACCTCACCTAACATGGTGACATTATGGTGTCATGACGTCAGGTGATATACCATGATGTTCCAGATGAGATATGAAAACTAGGGATTTTTTAATTGGCTTTAATATATTTACAAAAACTCGCCGCAAAGAAGCATCAGAAGGTCAAAACAGTCTCTCCAAGGTTTCAAGATTATACGAAATCCTGATAGTATCTAAACTTACTTCAAAACCACGCTCAGTTACCCGTGATGCTATATGCATTCTGTGATTTTAACGCGAAAGGTCCGACGGAACAGATAATTAAAGAGACTCAGATGTCTCTGAAAGGGGGTGCTATCAAAATGACACATTTCTCCCTGTTGTCGGCCGTTGTAGCATCGGTATATGGAAGCAATCGCCTAAAAGTGGACGAACGTGATTTCTAAAGTATTGTTTTATAATCGCAACACCCATCAGAGGTACACCAGGGAATAGCTGATGAAGATAACTTGCAATAAGATTATTTATTCCTGCGATCAGGATGGCGCCGAAGAAGGTTGTGTGCGAAATGTACTCCGCCCACTGAGTTGGCAAACAACAATTTTTGGCTTGTGCTGGCTGGAGCAAGCGCAAATTCCATTGCGACTGCCTAAACGTGGGCCTTGAAGAATACAGCGCCTTTAGGGCATCCGGTTCCAGCACGTTCAAATGTAACTACTGCATCCGGCGAAACCGTGTCGTGCCTGGAAAGTTGTAAAAAATAGTTAGCCATTAATCGAGCTTTGGTTTAGCGCATCGCTATCATAAAAAATCAAACCGATAGCGAAAGGCAAAGACAAGTATACCGGAGTCTAACTCTTATCATCAATATGAACATACACCAGCTGGCCTGCGTATTGACTATTTTTCTGCAATATCATGGTTTCTTTTCGCACATTATTTTCTGGTACCATGAATAATTTAATCCTAGCCCCAGGCGCCTTACGCATCTTGTCAGGAAGAGATATTTTTCTACAGGAGACCGAATATCGGGCTGATTTCAGCCGTATTTGCCTCAAAACCTTAAAACTACTTTCTACCGGTTCTTTTCGAGTTGGATCAACACAGTTAGCGTGCGGTGTTAGCGGTATTTTTTGTATTGATTCACTCAATATGTAGATTGTGTAGGCGAATAGAGCACCCAGTAGGAGGTTCAAATTCGCTGTGCCAGTCAGTAGGTTGCGAAGATATATTAGTTTAAATTCTATGACGGTTACCACTTGGCACTGACACACGAGCGCAATGACCTCCGCACCGCAGGGCTCGCAAACGGAGGAGGGTTTGAGAGTTTCAGTTCAGCGAACCATTAGAAAGAAGCTTCCGAATAAACATACTTTTTTATATAATACTCATTTCCTTATTCAGATGAAACATTTATAAATATGCTTGTCCATTATAAATGCTGACGCCATTTAATGAAAGAAAACAATATTCGCTCGAGCAAGGCTGAGCGCGTGCCTCAAATTTTAACATCCAAATCGGTTGCACTAATAATTAAAATAACTATGTGCTTAAAAAATATCGGGCAATTAGGCAGTAGAGAGTGAATTCTCAAATATGCGCACCCACAACATGGGCTGCAGTTGATTCTCAAGTAGTGAAGCATTGATTTCCAAGTAGTCCGTGCCGCACACTGATGGTGAAAATAATAAGGAAAGCGCGATGGTGAGGTTCAGGTAGATAAACCGTTAATGGATGAAGAAATCGACAACGGGAACGAAAGAAAACGAATCTCAAACAAAGATGTAATTGTGACTTGCGCGTTACCCGCAACTATTGCTTGCATCGCCTGGAAGGGGGTCTCCCATTAGTGCCGAACTGCTTCAGCTTCACTGACAGCAACTGAACGGCATTCGTTCTTGCGAGGGTTATAACAGAACACACGCACATAGCCAGAGAAAGCAACCAAGGAAGTGGTTCCGAAATTGCCCCTTCCCCCCCCCCCCCCCTTTTTTTTTCTCACGGGCGCGTCACGTCACGCGGCTGCCATAACCGTAACCCACTCGTCCATATCGCAAGACTGTTGTCGCTTCTCTTTTTCCTACCGTGGAGCGGCAATAAAGAGAGAAAGAAGGAAGGAGGACGGGTGGCCGAGGAGCCATCCTTGGAACGCAGTGACGAAAGCGCCATTTTTTTATCTCGCTCAGCACGTTCGTCGCGAGCAACCGTCCGGCGTCTGTTTAGGCCAAGTCGTTCCTCACGTTGTAGCGACCGGTAATCCGGTCGAATGGGCGGACACATTTTTGAGGGTGCGCAATAAAATCCCGTTACGACGTGGCAACTCGGCGACTGGGGCCACGTCTGCAAACAAAAGGGGGGTTGCTCTGAAAATAGGGTACATTGTCCGGCATTTTGATTTACCACTGGAGACATGTTCTTTCTTGTTCGAGAGTTCGTCCTAAGAAGAGCACAGTTCCGCGCCCTGTGAGACAAAACGATAGTGGTCTCGCTGGAGAAGCTTGCGACTTTCTATGTGTTGTAGTCTCAGCAGAACACAAAATAATGTTTTAAATGTCCTTACAGTCAGCATCGTGGGTGCAGTGTTTAGTGACATTCGATCAATTCATCTTTGCTCTTCGTAGTCTTACATTTTGAGTGCGGTTTTGTTGACGAGTATGTAACGCTTCAGGAAATGCTTTAAAATCTACTTCCCCGCAGACCACAGGTTGAAAACCTCTGGTTGGCGCAAACCAATGGTTGAAGTCAAAATGATTGAATAACCAACGTGTATTTATTTTCGGAATTACATTTTGCGCTGATGCACTGATTATTCTGCAAAACCCAAAGATAATGCAATTTCGGTAAAAGAACTTTTTGAGCTCATTAGAGTAACAGCTGAAGAGCGTAGACCGTTAGAAAAAATCAAGGACGGCAAAAACGATGTTTCGACTCTACCACCCTCGGCGCCTATTCATTGTTACTTTTATTGGCGCGTCTAGGCACACTGCTGCCAGATGCATTAATTGTACTACTACAATTATGTTTTTGGCACCATCTGTGTTGGCCTTTAGCAGCATTCCTACGTTATGTGTGGAGAAGTAGGCACTAAATCAAACGGTGCTTCTGTTTCGCACTTGGTCAAATCATTCTTCGAAGTTCTGAGAAATAATAAAATATGAAAAAAGGGTACAAAGCAGTGTAGCTAGAATAATTTGCGCGTCTCAGTTTCAACCAAAATTAACTGTTCCGTTAGAATATGAACAAGCGCTACATACAGTTGCAAACTGTATAAATAAATTGGGGAAGCATTTTTGTTTGTTTAATTCTGCGTTTGCTTTTTCATGTCGTTATTAGGCTACTTTATCTGAACTTCAAGCCATAATATTTTAATGAGTCCTTGGAATACTAATAAAATTGTGTATTCTTTTATGATCGCGCGTTTTAAAAAAACGAAGGCCAGAAACAGAAATCTCCCACTAAGCTTTGCAATAGAAAAATATTTTTTTTGTTATAACACCGTTCAATTGATTTTTGAAAGGTTTACGCTTTGCCTTTTCCAGTATTGTCTCCCATGGCTGAAATTTAATTTTTGTAACATAATACCAGTTGGCCAGCCGCCCTTCCTGCGTTATTAAGAAGAATAAAATATATATAAATATATTGTAGCGTGAGCTACACTGGCCGAGGTTGAGCAGTTTCGCGTAGCTGTCAAAGAGCCGTGCTGCGCAAGCGCGAGGAGCAGTGACGTCACACGGCGCACAGCGGGCGCCGGAGCCTCCGCCGCCGCGCGTTTTGCCGCCACCGCGGGCTCCTTGCCGGTCTGCGTATTTCAGAGGAGTGGCATCATAGCCGCGGCAGATGCACTGGCGCCGCCGCGTGCCCAGCTGTGCGCCTCCGTTGCGCAGTAGCCAAGTCTGATGCTGCACCGGAGCCGCTTGATTGCGCCTCTCATTTTGTTCGCATAAGCTCTCTCTACGTATATCCTGGCATAGCCGAGCTAAGCCACCGCAATTTTTTTTTATTCCCACTTTTTACTATTGATATCTGAAACGTATTATCACAACCAAAACCTCATCACCAGGAGGTAATGTCAACAAAATATATTGACGCGACGAGTCTCGCGATACTTTAGCTCCATCGAAGTACGAATCAATCCGCTTCATTCTATAAACAAACGCCATTGATATTTGGCCACCTCGCTCACCCATGGAAATGTCGCTCATTCACCGAACCGAGTAACTTGATGGCCAACTAGAGTACACAGGTGCTGTGCTGATCTGCGCTCTGTCAAAGCCTAAGAACAACGTGCGAACACTATAAGTGAAAGGCAATCGTATGTTTACTCCAGATCTCCGCGCACGGCGGTGCACGCAGGTCTTGCTCGCGCTAGCGAAACCCCTTGGCGTGCGAAAGAGGAGTCATCTTTTCAGCTAATGGCATCATGTCGCCGCGGAGTTGAACCCGCCCGCGATGACCATGTGCTAGTGTTGCAAAACTATTGACAAATCGACTATCGATACTATCGATAGTTTTGAAAAAACTATCGATTGTATCGCAGAACTATCGATTGTCGACTATCGATAGTACTATCGATAGATTTTCGATAGCCGGCTATCGATAGTACTAACGATAGTTTTTCGATAGTCGACTATCGATAGTTTTCCGATAGTCGACTATCGATAGTTTTTCGATGGTACTATTGATAGTTTTTCGATAGTACTATCGATAGTTTTTCGATAGTCGACTATCGATAGTTTTTCAATAGTCGACTATTGATAGTACTATCGATAGTCCATTTTTACTATCGATAGTCAGATTTTTGGCGGCTATGGAGACTATCGATAGTACTATCGATAGTTTTGCAATACTAGAGCGAACACAGTGGCCGCACCGCCGCTCGTCTCTCTTCCTCCTCTCTTCGCCCAAAATCTCGTCTTCGTTATCACTGAAAGCTGAACCAAAGTTGGGATGGTAAGTGCTTGGGCTAGTCGGTGTCCCATTTGAAAAAATAAAGCGAGAAAAAAGAGAAGAGGGAGCGACGGAAACTAGTGTCGCAAAACTATTGATAGTAAACTGTCGACAGTGCTATCGATAGGTTTACGATAGTCGACTAGCGATTGTTTTCCGATAGTCGATTAACGATAATTTTCCAATAGTCGACTATCGATAGTATTTCGATAGTCGACTATCGATAGTACTATCGATAGTTTTTCAATAGTCGACTATCGATAGTTTTTCGATAGTACTATCGATAGTTTTTCGATAGTCGACTATCGACAGTTTTTCGATAGTACTATCGATAGTTTTTCGATAGTCGACTATCGATAGTTTTTCGATAGTTGACTATCGATAGTACTATCGATAGTTTTTTTTACTATCGATAGTCAGATTTCTGGGGACTATCGATACTATGTACCCCGTTTTACTGCATAGTGATACGAAGCGGACGCCAAGAGCCATCACGGCAAATTGAGCGTTGCGAACAAACCACGTGATAACCCACACCGTGCCTCACTGTGCGCCTCCCGAATGTCACGCGATCCTCGGTCGGCATTGTATATGCATGGATGACTTGTAGCGTCCGCTGCGGTCTATCGTAAGGTAAACCGGAGTATGGCAGGTGACAACTTGAGTCACGATCTCGCGCCGTGAGATAGATCTGCGAGGACCTCACTCGGCCTTCTACAGAACAGTCCCTTTCTCATCTTGACTCGCTCGCGTTTTTAATTACGAGGCAGGGCCGTGGATTCGGTTTAGCGTGTGGCACTACACAGTGTGGTGGGAGCGAGGCGAGGTCGGAAGGCGAAGGGATTCTTAGGTTAAGCGGGGTTTCGGGTCCGGTCGTCGAGCTCTGTCCACGGGGAATTGCCGCTAATGGCGGCAAGAGCTTCAATTAGTTGGCTGCAACTGAGGACCTGAGTGGTTGGCGGACTCTCCAACCGGGTTTGTTCGAACTTGTGGGTCGGGTAATTTCGTGTGGGCATCGATGTCGCGTTCCTCGCGCCTTTTTACGAGTAAACTATGCCGTTTTTTTTTTCTCACTCAAAAGTGTGCAGCGTCCGCGCAGAGCAGTGTGCGAGACATTGGCTCTCTTATCGGGTTGGGTTCAGGAATATCGAAGACATTGGAGCGGGAGGAAGGTTCTACGCTGTGATGCTTAGTTTGCCGGAGCTCACGCAAATGCCAGTTTGTATAAGGAGAGAAAGTGAGGAAGAGGGAAAAAGAGAGTGCACGGGGACGTCGCAGCGCCGATCTCTGATCGGAACGCTAGTTTGTGGGCGCAAAGGCTAGTCGCTTTTGTCTCTACCATGGTGTCTCTACTCACTCTTCAAACGCGTTCGTATGCCGAAGGCCCGTGTCCGGCATTTGAACGCAACATGCGTCACAAGGCTTTGATTGGAAGGAATTAGTGGTTAGAGACAAAAACAGCTAACTTATGAGTCTACCCATCATTCTTCCAATCAGAGCTAGGCGCTGTGAAGTGCCCGCGCTTTCTCATCTCCTCCTCGCTTCCAGTATCTCCTCGTATTAGCAAAATGTTGTTTGGCACATTTGCCTCAAGGAACGCTTGCACAGAAATCTGCGACTTACGTGGGGCCACATAAAAAAAAAACAGTCAAATTTTGCAATCCTTTTCCTGCCACCCTTTATTTCACGTTGCACAACTTACGGGATTTTGTAACGGCTGTTTCAAAAAGTGCTTATAACTCGTGCCCTTTTCGTCGCTTGATTGTAGCGATTGTAAAGCCTGGTGTAGCTTCTCTGAAGCAGCAAAAGTGTGCATATTTGGGCTCCGATTTGTACATTAGAATTTTGCATTGTAGACAGTTGAAATGTGAACCGCTTGACTAATCAAAGATGAAGTTGGGGCTGTAGTCTACGAACTCCGCCGATTAGAATGTTTCAACAGCAACGCCGCAGTTTTGTCGCAAGAGTTATTTTGGCACGTTCCGCAAACTTCAACTTCAAACTTTTTTTTTTTTTTTTTTTTTTTTGGGGGGGGGGGGGGGGGTTAGGCTAGCACCTTTGAACGTTAAAGAGACGACGACGTTGTACGCAGCAAATTCGGTTTCAATTCTCTCTCTCCGTGCTCTGAACTTCGAAGCTACCATCATTCATCCTCCTTCTTACTGTCTTGTTCATTTAAGTCATCTCGATTATTAAAAAGTTGACGTTGCAGCTTCGATGGAACTGGACGTTTCATGACCGCGCCCCCCGAAGAAGGAACTCCACATCCTGCACGTTCCCTTTTCCGCAAAGCATGGCGGCTCGCCAATCACTGCCATCAACGGACCCAACGAAAAACGAGGGTCAGATGACGTCTACCCTAGAAATGCCCTTCGATCAGAGGCAACAAGTGAGTGAGCATTGGTTCACCACTAATCCGGCGGAAATCTCGTTTGCGAGTTCAACCCGGAAAATCGCCCGAAAATTGGTTGCCCTAAAAGACAGAGGAGCAGCGGAGAGCACACATATATCTTCGAGATTAACACCGTCAGGTGTCATTCACCGGTACATATCTCGCCGTCAACTAGTGTTTTCATAAACTTAATTCGGGGGCTTGACGAAGTATGGCGCTAATATCATCCGTCCTCATCTTTATTTATTTATTTATTTTTGTAACTATTTAAGTACATCTAAAGACCTCGGTGGGGCATTACATAGAAAGGGGCATCGTAAGAATCATTTCAATAATTATGCGAAATTTCTCAATAAAATGTAGAAAAATATCATCTCTATGTGATTATAAAAACAAAAAAATCGCAATCTATATTTACATATTTATTTATGCACATAAACACACACACACACACATAATCGCACACAAAAAAAAACAAGTTGATAATTACGAGACAAATTCATAATAGATAGTCAATGTCACCAACGCGCACATTGGAAAGACGCGGAAAATAATCAGGAGTGCTAGCGTTATGTCAGCCAAAAACATGCTGAGAAGAGGTGGATCATCGTGTTATGCGGCAGCAACATGAAGTGATCGTGATTTCTGGTCAGAGCTATTTCACTTGCCAACTCATTCCAGTCAGTCGGGGCCAGAACAGAGTGTGGAAATTTAAACAATTTAGTCTTCGCGAAAGGAATAGAAACTTTGTTAGGGTGATCATGACGGGGGAAAATGCTTAAAAGTGAAAGGACGTGATCTTGACGAAATTAAGGGTTAAAAGCGCTAAAAAAAGGAGGACCAGTAAACTAAGACACACACGCAGTAGAGCGCAGTTGCAACGGAGGTTTAATCTGGTTTAAACCAAAGAAGAAACATATATGTCTCGTCAACAACCATCCACGTCATGTAAACACATTGTTCAATAATCTACATATAATCTTTCTAGCTTGAGCTAACAAAGGAATGAAGATACGCCACCTCCGAATCGTACAATGCTATCGATGGGGCGCTGATGCACGTGTCGCCATCGCACTTCCTTATGAAAAACGCCTCAGAAATTTCCCTAGTCATTTTTTTACAATTCCTGCTCAGGATAACAGTTTCCTCAAGCTTTGGGCCACAATCGCATCGGTTGCAGTGTATCGCAAGATTACCCGAGGGCGAAGATCTTACTGCCAGTGCGTGTTCCCTTAGTCTGTCGTTGATGCACCTTCCGGTTTGTCCTATGTAAACCCTCCTACACGTTAAAGGCACTCTATATACCACCCCTTCCTTGCACTCCACATATTTAGTTCCATGCTTCTTCTTACATATACCCACCCTCAAATCTTCCCTTTCTATTCTTGCACACAGTTTACCCAGTTTCTGGGGCGCTGAGAGTAGTACCGGTACTCCATGTTTTTCGCCCACTTTCTTCAGACTATGGCTAAATTTGTGCACATATGGTATCACGGTCGGTCTAACATTCCGCCTGACCTTTCCCCTACCGCTTCCGCTCCCCGAAGGTTTCGTAGCAATCCTTCTGCCACATGTTTAATAGGCGTAAGAGGGTACCCTCCATCTTCTAGTTTCTTCACTTGTATACCAAAGCCGTCCACCATTTTGTGTGAGCGCGACATAGTCAGCGAGGCTCCCAAGCACGTAGTGGCAATACCTCTCTTAATAAATTTAGAGTGGTTTGAGTCGTAGGGTAACACCGCCTTCCTTGCTCTGGGGGAGTACATCCAACGCACATGGGACGGCATAAATATCAGTTTCAGGTCCAAAAATTGTAAAATGCTCTGTACAGGATCTTCTGTAGTGAAACTCAGACCGGCGGCGCACTTCTTAAAAACATCCAACGTTTTTGAAATAAACTCTGCTCTTTTACTTCCTTCCCCCGAGTGGAACAGTACCAGGTAGTCGTCTACATACCTAAATATTCGGATGGTATTACTATCAAGTTTAGCTTCAATATCTCTGTCGCATTTTGCCAAAAATAAATCACTCAGCACTGGGGCCACGTTCGTCCCAATACCTTCCTTCTGTATGAATTTCGAAACTTGAAACGCAACATAGGTGGACTCCGGGTAAAAGCTCAACATCTGCAAGAAGCTCCTTCCATGAATACCGCATTCATTTCGGAACTTAACTTCCCCATACGTCTCGACTGCTTCTCGTACACTTTCGAACAACTCCTTGTGAGGTATCGCGTAAAACAGGTTTCCCACATCAAAGGAAACCGCGTGACAGGAACCTGGGTTAGAGTCTCTCAGAAATTGAACCACGCCCTCTGAGTTACACACCTTGAAGGGGTCCTAGCACTGAAGACGTGACAGGTGTATTTGACGATAAGATGACATCTGTAGTTGCCATGATCCCCTCTGTGTAACTATAGCCCTGAATGGCATACTCTCCTTATATGTTTTTACTGGGAAAAAAATCTTAAGATGAAGATCCTTAGCCCGTACTATTGAGGCCTTTAGCCTGTCAAGGCCCAGACTGTGACACATTTCGACGGCCCTATCCATGGTATTGGCCCGTATTATTGAGGTCTTTAGCCTGTCAAGGCCCAGACTGTGACACATTCCGACGGCCCTATCCTTGGGGCTTTGGTATACAAGTGCCAGAAACTAGAAGATGGAGGGTACCCTCTTACGCTTATTAAACATGTAGCAGAAGGATTGTTACGAAAACTTCGGGGAGGGGAAGGGGTAGTGAAATGGTCAGGCGGAATGTTAGACCGACCGTGATACAATATGTGCACAAATTTAGCCATAGTCTGAAGAAAGTGGGCGAAAAACATGAAGTACCGGTACTTTTCTCAGCGCCCCAGAAACTGGGTAAACTGTGTGCAAGATTAGAAAGGGAAGATTTGAGGGTGGGTATATGTAAGAAGAAGCATGGAACTAAATATGTGGAGTGCAAGGAAGGGGTGGTGTATAGAATGCCTTTAACGTGTGGGAGCGTTTACATAGGACAAACCGGAAGGTGCATCAACGACAGACTAAGGGAACACGCACTGGCAGTAAGATCTTCGCCCTGGGGTAATCTTGCGATACACTGCAACCGATGCGATTGTGGCCCAAAGCTTCAGGAAACTGTTATCCTGAGCAAGAATCGTAAACAAATGACTAGGGAAAGTTTGGAGGCGTTTTTTATAAGGAAGTGCGACGGCGACACGTGCATCAGCGCCTCATCGATAGCATTGTACGATAAATATTATATGTAGATTACTGAACAATTTGTTTACATGACGTGGATGGTTGTTGACAAGGCATATTGTCACGAACGACAACTGATGAGGCGATAATAACTTAAGAAACTAAACGTTTAATGAGGCGAACTTGTGCCCTAAAATGAAAAAGGAAAAACAATAACAACAACAATGAAAAGAGCATCGCGGGCGTCGAGGTCGGCGTGAGAGCAGAGTCGAGCGCTGGGGCGAAAACTGACTGCGGCTCGCCACGCGGAGCCCCTAATGTACATGCGTGGGCTTCTGGAATAGGTAGCCGGCAACAGCCAGGTGGCGCCAGCAGAGTGAGAGCTCACGGTTGTACCCTATCTCGTTGTAACTTGGCAAAGGGTGAACGATACGCCCCACATTGCGTACCGAAGGCTTCGAAATGCGCGACGTGTACGAGCGCAACCCACACATATTGGAGCATGACGCAGCGAAAGGCCTGATACGTCTTCGGAGTAGAGGCGCGCTCCGGTGATACGCAGTCACGTTCCCATTGGCCCGCCAGGGCCGTAGCTTCCGCTGTACTGGCATGTTACGCGATCACGGCTTCCTGGGATACCCAGTATTTCTTGCTTTAGACACTAGGCTAAGCGGCGCCACCAGAGTGAAAGTTCACGTTTGAACAATGCAGCCGCCACTCCCAGGGGTACCCAATATTTCTAGCTTCAGTCGCTAGATGGCGCCAAACCAAACAGCATTGCAGGTTGCCTATAATCGGCGTAGCAAGTTCGACGCGTAGAACATTCGGACCTCGAACAAGCAACATGATTCTCGAATTTGCCAGAATACTAGTTTGCAGGAATAAACAAAAGATGCGCCGCTCCCAGGAATCGAACCCGAGCTTTTCGCGTGGGAGACAATCGTGACTCAATTTTTGACCAGCTCTCTTTGTACTACTGTTAGTTTCGAATTCGCTTAACTGGGAGACGACAACCGTTGCTGATTTAAGGCCCGCACGATTTCCGAATTGCAGCAGTGACGTGGCACGTCATCTCAGCTTGCAAATGTCGGAAAGGGCCCGTCTCCAAGATATCAAGGGAACCACTCCTCCCCATAGGGACAGACTGCACCGTGTATATAATAGGAATGAGTCAAGATTGACAAGTGCAGCCATAGTAATATTGTGAACGAAGAGTGGAGAAGGTGATTATAGAATTTATTGCATTTAAGTTAGAGAAAGGGAAAGGGAAAGAGAGCTGGCGAAAATTTGGGCCAGGAGCGGGGATTGAACCCGCAACCTTCGCCTGTCCGGGGCGACGCCTTAAACGATTAGACGATCCCGGCCACTGGTTTCGGCGGACTCAATTTTTGACCAGCTCTCTGTGTACTACTTTTAGTTTCAAATTCGCTTAACTGGGGAGACGACAACCGTTGCTGATTTAAGGCCCGCGCTATTTCCGAATTGCAGCAGTGACGATAGGGACAGGCTGCACCGTGTATATAATAGGAATGAGTGAATATTGACAAGTGCAGCCGTAGTAATATTGTGAACGAAGAGGGGAGAAGGAGATTATAAAATTCATTGCATTAAAGTTAGGGAAAGAGAAAAACCCAGTTAAGCGAATTCGAAACTAACAGTAGTACACAGAGAGCAGGTCAAAAATTGAGTCCGCCGAAACCAGTGGTCCGGATGGTCTAATCGGTTAATGCGTCGCACTGGACGGGCGAAGGTAGCGGGTTCAATCCACGCTCCTGGCCCAATTTTTTGCCAGCTCCCTTTCGCTTACTAATATATATATATATATATATATATATATATATATATATATTTATATATATTTTAATTAACCTAGTTGTCCTCAAGACTGTCAATTTGATATTTTTCATGCCGGTTCCAAATAGCAGACGCATATTCTAAACTGGGCCTAATGCGTCTAGTGTAGGGCAAGCAAGAAGTTTATTTTCCAGCTTTGCCCTAAACATATGCCTTGTTAAGAAACCTAATGTTTGATTAGCACTCTTACTGATGTATTTCATATGTATGTTCCGGGATAGATGTGGAGTTCGGTAAACTCCAAAATATTCATATGAGCTTACTTTTTATAGGTTTGAACGTATAATTTTGTAGTCGTAATAAAACGTCGAGCGACAGCTAGTAAATGGCATTGTTTTCGTGTTTTTCTACATTTATTTGCATCTGCCATGTATTACACCATGAAATTACGCTGTTCAAGTCTATTTGAAAAGCAAAATATTAATCTTGATCAAATATAAAATGTTCGCTCCTTTTTTCTTCTCTTATATAGTTAAATTAATTTGTTTATTTATTTACTCATTTATTCACCACAGTCATAACGCATTGTGGAGAACAATGACATAATAAAACTTGGCATGTAAATGATATAGTGAAAAGCGAAATATTAATGTTATAAGCGCCAAGTAGTCAACATATAAGTTGTTATTGGTGTCAACATACAAAAGTAGACGCAAAAAAAAACGTTTGAGATTTATATAGGTTATAATTAGGAGACAAGCCAGCTCAATTTCATTGAAGGTTTGTTGTCGTTTATCTCTTCTAGAGTGTGTATATTATTCAATGTTTTGCCATCCCAAGTTAGTTCAAGATACTGCAGAAGATTAAGAAGATCTAAAAAAATTAGTTTTTTTTAATATGCATGCGTAATGTTGCCATATTTAGAGTAATCAGCCGCGTTTCTGAATTATTAATACAAAAAGAATAATAACTAAGGATACTTCTTTTTTATATATTCTTAAAAGGCCTTTAGAAATACTAGTTTTTACATTGTTTCTAACTTTACATAAAGTTGTTTGCTGGTAAATAATTGATGAATATGTCTTTTAAAAGTTTTTACTCGGCCTTTTGTTCCAGCTTTTTTCTATATAATTTGCTTTTATTTTAATTTTTAATTTGTTGTTTACATTCAAACCTTGAGTAGAATAAGTAAGAAAATATTTTTATTACCTCCTTGCTTCGGTGTGAAATTGACGGCTGTAACCAAATACCATAATGAACCCGTGGAATTTCCCATGTTCTAGATTCACAATTTCTTATCTACGGAAGAAAAGATGGCTCTACATAGATATGGTTACATAAATGTTTAAAAAAAAAATATTACCCGGAACATCATTGTACGATCTGACGTGGACACGCCCCAAACAAATCCCACCATAACTGTGTGATGCCATCAGGGGAGGCATGAAGCAAAACAAAAAATATATATCGGACGGTTTGGAAAGGCCCCAAAGTTAGTGTTTCGGTGGTTTATTAAGAGGAAAGGAAGTTTATTTCTGAAAATTAACAAAAAACTTCGAAGGGGTAAACAACGACGGCTGATCATTTTATTATTACACTTAAAACAAACGTTTCATTTGAAAAGTGATGAAAACGAAATTTAATGTCTGCAGTTAATGACGGAGTCGCAAACGGAAATGAATACTGAATTTGCCCCACCCAAAATCTCCGATCGTTCCCAATACTTATTTACGAATTTCAATGCATCTCAAAAGTACCTTTCTAGTTTTTTTTTTTTTTTTCTGCCTGGAAAATGTAGACGGAAAAAGTTTTGCAATGGTAAGAGCACACGAAAAAAACACCTCAAAACAAAAACAGCAAATATTCGGCCCTGTAAGACTTCTGCAATCGCATTCCCTCAAATTCATTCAAATCCAAAAGAGGGGTTCCTCGTTGCTCATGAACTGAGCTGTACGTTCCTTTCCATGCCCGATTGTCATCCCATTTGTGCGAGCTATAGACCCGTAACACAAAATATAAAGACCAAAAAAGAATACCTGATATTCCAGATGAAATATATGTTGGTGAAAGCGGTACGCAGAATTACATCCTTATGGAGATTTTAAAACCCCCGAGGAATGAGGCGCTGGGCAAGCACGGGTGAAGGTCACCAAATCCGTGTCTCGTAGTGGTTTCCATCTTTCCTCAAAGACCTGGATTCTAACTTTTTAAAGAGCGCACTTCCTGACTTATTTGTGTTTGTTCTTTTGAAAGAGTCGGCGCCCCAGTGTTTGTATGAATGTGCTTTCCGTCTGGCGACGCATTGCCTCTTCTAAGCTCCCTACCCCTGTTTAGTCGTCTGCTCTTTACTCGGCTGCAGATTTAATGCGAGCAGTCGCAGGGCAGGTGGTATTAATGTTAGCGAATGAGGTTTCGTGAGATGATGCTAACCCAAACGTTCGTTGAAGGACGACTAGAATTGCCGTGTTCATATTAGAAAACATGCCAGATATATGTTCTGATAATAAACGACTGCATAAACATTCGAACTGTTCATATGATAAAGTCAGCATCTTGAGCGAAAGAAGCGGTCACATTGCCTTCCAGTGTTTTTGATAGCACTGATCAAGACTTTCTAATTTTATGAGAACATTGCCTGTGACACACCTAAAACGGTCAGATGTTTACCTGTTGTGAGAGAATCGATAATTATATTGTATGAGAGAAAAGGGATCATTCCCTTGGACAAATCCAACCAATAGTACTAGGCGTCGTTAAAAAAAAAAATGTATGTGAAGTTCCCCTTTGCATTTTAATTCTACGATTAGTTTAAAATTACAATTATTTTACTCTAGCGCTCTTATTCATATTTAATTCATCTCCTTCTAGTGTATTGTGAGCAATTTCTTTTGTAGTGTCTACCCAACTAGCCTACCAGAAATGGTTGGTGCAATTAAAGTACGCAGACTTGCCGACACCTACGAAATTTGCAATACATAAGTCTACATGCCTTGGGGCAGTGAGTTCCTCTACCTCAGGGAGTTCGGGTGATTCAAAAAGTCCTTCAATGTTGAATCCCACATGTGTGCAGTGGGGTTATACGTGAATACAATATTCCGCCGTCCTAGGAGGTAAAATCATTCATCTTCTTACACGAAAAAACGTAGGTGAAAGCGTAGGCAGCTGCACTGTACTGACGTAACTGTTTTCACTTTCCTTTAGATTTCGCAGCCACCCAATCAATGCCAACCACTGCCAAATCCTCTCGAACTGCAAAAGAGAAAGCATGAATAGATTTGAAACATTCCATGCGTTCTAAGACATTAAGCATGCCGCTTCACATGGTTGTTTTTCCTGCGTGCATCGTATTTCGAGGTTTAATAGTCCTGAAAGCGGTAATACAAAGGGGTTCTTTTCATGTTCGCAAAGTAATTTGATCAATGTAAGATTTAGTTGATTCAACGCCACGGTGTTTGTTTTCACTTTTGAATTTGTGCGAGACAGGAAATATTGATCAGCTTAAACTATATTTCTACAACAACTTCATGAACACCAGACAGACCTTTCCCTTTCGAATGTTTAGAACGTGCATATCAGAACAGAGATATTCTAAGGACAAAATCATCGGGTTGGTAGGTGTCATGGGCCAGTCATAAACCCGGCAGTCGGCCCTGTATCTCCTAGCGCGCCGAGTATATAAGCCAATGCTCGTCACCTATTAAAGTAGTTCATTGCCTGACTCTGACTAGACTACATGGTGTCAGAAGTGAGGTCAAGAGAACAAAGAAGATAGCATGGCGTCGTCGCTGCACCCACCGCCGAAACCACTGGATACAACGGGCGACCTGTGGCAGTCCTGGCGCATCTGAAAAAGTGGGTTTAAGCCTTTTTCGACTGCAAGGATGCTCACAACGAAACCTAAGGAAGTACAAGCAGCCACCATCCTTATGACGATTGGTGAAGAGGCACAGAAAGCATACGCGACGTCCGTTTTTGAAGCGGAGGTGGAACGAGACGACGTTAACGTGCTCATGGAAAAGTTCGAGAGCTTCTACTGACCTGCCACGAACCTGACATACAATGAGTTTCGTTTCGGCACCCGAGATCAGTGAGAAGGAGAAACCTTTAACGAATCGATAACAGAGTTGCGTTTGTTAGCAAGCCGCTACGAGTATGGCGTGTTAGAAGAGCGTATGCTTCGAAGCCGAATCATCCTCTGGATAAAAGGCAAAAAACTGACACAGAAGCTGATCTCAGAAAACCCGCCATACGCAAAGGCAGTCGAAATATGTCGAGCCCGAGAACAAGGTCAGGAACAGTTCGAAAATATACGAAGCTTCGCGGAACAAAAGCATGCGGACGTTGTTAATCGTATGGAAGCATCAAGCCCGAAGTGCGGATTTTCCGCGCAACGAGACCAAAAATGCCCAGCATTAGGAAAACGCTGCAAGAACTGCAGTGGCTACAATCATTTCGCAAAAGTATGCAGAAAACCGAAAAAAATCACCCGAAACAGCTTGACCAAAAGCAAGTACGGAAGATTCATGCAGATAGCGATAGCGAAGAATATTTCCTGCAGACTTTCCGAATGGCAAGTGTTGCCAACAGAAACCTTTGGTCAGCCCAGGTTCACGTTGAAGACGAGCCGCTCGACTGTAAGCTTGATACCGGAGCTGATTGCTGCGTCATGTCAAAACAGACGCTCCGGTGACTGACAGATAAGCTAACGCGGAAATGCAACGTGGCTTTGAATGGGTTTTTTGGTCATATAAAATATCCAAAAGAGCGCGTTGCGCTAACGCTCCGATGTGGGACCCACACGACTACAGCACAGTTCTTTGTGATGGATCAAAACATACCCCCTACATTTAGCGGATCGGTCGCAGAAGAGCTCGGATTAATCAAGCGAATGGCAATAATTACGAGCAGCGACCTGTACGAAGCAGCCAAGCCCTTTGATGATGTGTTCCAGGGACTCGGCAGACTAAAAAAACATCTCGTACAGGATGAAACTGAAACCTGGAGCGCAAGGTACCGTTAAACCACCGAGAAAAGTGGCCATTACTTTGAGAGATAAGGTTAAAAAGGAACTCGATCGCATGGAACAGAATCAAGTAATAACCAAAGTCACGGAAGCTACAGAATGGAGTAGCAACATGGTCGTTGTTACAAAACCCAACAAGATCCGCATCTGTCTGGACCGGTCGGACTTAAACAGAGCCTTATTGCGCGAACATTACCCGATGCCAGTATTGGGAGATGTCTTGAATTCTCCGGGTCTGCGCGGCGCGAATTACTTTTCCACTCTTGACGCCTTCTCTGGGTTCTGGCAGATTGCTTTGGACCACGAGAGCTCCGACTTGTGCACTATGAGCACACCATTTGGATGGTACAGGTTCTTGAGCATGCCATTCGGCATTTCTTCAGCTCCGGAAATTCTTCAGCGGGCACTGCACACTGTTGTAGAAGACCTTACAGGTGTAGCCGTTGTCATGGATGACATTTTGGTCTGGGGAGCAACAAAGCAAGAGCATGATGCAAACCTAAGAGGCTGATACAACGCTACAGAGTGGCCAACCAGAAGCTCAACAAAACGAAATGTCATTTTCTTCAGAAAGAAGTTCGCTACCTTGGACACGTCATAGCCACGGAAGGTCTTCAAGTTGACCCCCAACGCGTGCAGGTCTTTCTAACAGTTCCTGTCCCGACTAACTGCAAGTCCCTGCAAATATTCCTCGGCATGGTTAACTTCGTTTCTCGTTTCATACCAAATATGTCTTCGATTGCAGCCCTGCTGAGAGAACTGCTGCGTAAAGAAGTCGCGTGGGATTGGACGGACCGACACTAGAACAGTTTCGAAGTCCTGCGACAGAGGCTGATGGAAGCTCCAGTCTTGGCGTACTTCAGACCAGGCAAGCCGGTTACTTTGTCTGTCGACGCAAGCCAACATGGTGTTGGAGCTGTCCTCCTTCAAGAAGGACACCCGGTTGTGTTCTCTTCAAAATCCCACACGGATTCACAACGCAACTACGCCCAAATTGAAAAGGAAACTTTAGCTATAGTTCACGGCTGCACAAAGTTTCATGACTACATCGTAGGACAGCCCGAAGTCACTGTTGAATCCTTCCACAGACCCCTTTGAATTTATATTCAAAAAGCCCATTTCCGAGTGCGCCCCCAGACTGCAAAGAATGCTTCTAATTCTACAAAGGTACCCGATAACCGTGAAGTTCAAGGCTTTTTCGTCTTGAAAGACGAAGAAGAACACTTCTACGTGAATGCATTGACGTACCTTCCTATTTCAGACGCCAACCTGAAAAGCATGTTAGACGCAACAGAAAGGGACACGGTGATGCTGCAACTTCGCGACTACGCCAGCACATCATGGCCGGACTCGAAGGATGACGTATCGGATGAGCTAAAGGTATACTGGAACTATCGCGATGAAATTCACGTAGAAGACGGCCTGGTATTGCGAAGCAACTAGGTAATTGTCCCAAAAGCAAAAAGAAATGATGTTTTGAAGCTTTTGCACGCGGCGCACTGTGGCGAAGAAAAAATAAAAAAACAGAGCAAGGGAAGTCATATATTGGCCAAATGCGAGTCACATCACTTCACTAGCACGCTCGTGCACACTGTGTCAAAAATACAAACCAAGAAACGTGAAGCTGCCAATGATTAGCCACGACGTACCGACCCTCCCTTGGCAAGTGATAGGAGTCGACCTTTTTCATCTTGACGGTCATGAGTTTCTCATTGTGGTCGACTACTACTCCTTTTTTTGAAACCAAGGAACTTCGTCAAGCAACAGCCGTCAGAGTGATCTCTGCCTGCACCGAAATATTTGCCACTTATTGACTGCCCTTCCGGATATGCAGCGACAACGGGCTGCCGTTCAGCAGCAAGGCGTTTAAGGACGTTTTGGCGAGCCTGCAGATCCAACGTGTATTTTAAGTCCTTACCATCCCCGCTCCAATGGAATGGCCGAACACGCAGTCCAAGAAGGAAACAAGCATTTAATCAAGTGCTCTCGAGACAAAGTAAGCTTCTGTTCGGCACTGCTAGAATGGCGCAACACGCCTAGAGATGCTCACCTAGAGTCGCCGGTGCAGCGGTTAATGGGGCGCCAGACAAGAACACTGTTGCCCGTTTCAACAAGTCATATGAAACCCGAAACCATACCAACAGAGGTAGTGACAAGTCGTCTGAAGGAAATTCGAGACAAGCAGAAGGCTTCGTACATCCGAACAGCGAGCCAACTTTCCGATTTGCGACCAGGTCTCCCCGTAACCGTTTATGACAGTTTGCAGAGAACCTGGACTCCCGCGGTCATCGAAGGCGCAACAGATGCACCCAGGTCTTACGTGGTCACCACTGAAGATGGTCAGAGCAAAAGACGTACGAGGGAGGATTTGCGACTTCTGCCGACTACTACTACAGTTAAGAATGCCCCGTCGGTCCAGGGGAACAGAACAGCCGATACCTCGAGTCAACAGACACCTCTCGGGGACGACCAGGTTGGACACGCACCGTCGCCTGCAGATGAGGACGCGACCGCCGGAGCTACCAACGTTCTATTGGCTACCCCAGAGCGAAGAAGAACGCGACTACGGAGGAAACCTCAGCGATACGAAACCTCGGAACGCAAGCGTCCTGAAGAGAAGGAAGATGTCTTGGGCCAACCATAATTCCGGCAGTCGGTGCTGTATCTCTTAGCGCGCCAAGTATATAAGACAATGCTCGGCACCTAATAGAGTAGTTCATTGCCTCACTCTGACTAGACTACAGTAGGGATAATTAAACTTGAGGAAGAAAACGAGAAAGGACGGACAACCACAAACTTGTCCGTCTTTTCTCGTTTTCTTCCTCAAGTTTAAGAGATATTATGGTCCTGAAGTAAAGCAATGGGTCGTTCATGGTTGTCTGAGAAATACATTTTCGCGTAGAAATATCATTCATGTGATACAAATAGCCGCTTTGAAAGGAGACATAACTCACAAAGGTACCTCATTTTTGTTTCTACTAGGGAACTACCTTCAAAACTGCAGTAAAAATAGCTAACACTTGCAAAAAGTCGGGATTCCGGGCATTATATAAGTTTCAATATAAAGAAACGTTATGCGACGCCCGATGTGTGATGCCACTTCTGCGCCACGTGCACGTCAAGCTACACATCAGAATAATTGTTCCTTTTGCAGTAATTAATTTGCGATTCCGCACCCGAGACAAATGTCGTTTTATTTCGAGCTGCACCGACTTCCCGTTGTATATAGACGACACACGAAATGTGTGTATTGCTCTATCTTCTACTATTATAAATGGTGGCTAAAGTTGTGTGCCATCATTCGGAACTAAGTGAATGAGTTACCAAAGTTCAGGTTAATTTTATCTTAATATAAAATTAAACTTCGAATAATTCAATTACGTGGCCGAGATAGACATCTGAAATAGACTTCGTATTTCTTTAGAAAAAAGTATATTATTTTGGGACGACCTCGTGGCAACAAGATATTTTATAATAGATGCAAATTTGATAATCGGGTGAGAAACTAAACGTCTGGTGGTAAACATCCCTTTCCGACGACTTTGGAGAAAGCGGGTAAGTCCCACGCTCGAACTGCATGCCGAAATTATATACAGGATCTCAGACTGCATAAAGGGAGATTGTCAATAACATAAAATTTAAAAACACCCGAGCTTTTATTCTTTAGCTCTTAAAAACAAGAGCCTAACACTGTCATCTACGTAAACAAAGGCGTCAACACTATATGCGATCAAAACTTGTAAAGTTCTAGAAATAAGAGGCAACGCGCTGGCGAGCTGGTGATCGATAATTACGAAAGAATATCGTGAAACACAGGACATAAAGAAAAAGAGAGGCATTAATTTGTCGCTGCAGCGAGCACCGTCATTCAAAACTACAGGACAGGGATCGGCATGCCTTTTGTGGCAACAGGCGATATTGCCGTAAAACGGACATGGATGGGGCCGAACGCAGAAGCGTTTCGATTGATAGAACGAGCAGAGTCTCCTTGACCTTTTCAGTGTTGGTGAGCTGATCTAAACTCGATGGTGACGGGTAGCTTTATATAGACGTTTCTTGTTTACCGAGATTTTGCTCTTCACACACCGGCGAAACAAGCGTACATCTTTCTACTGTGGTCATATGCGGCGTCGGTGCTTGGAGACATTGAAAAATAATTTTCTTTTTATGACATACGCAAGAACAACAATATTATTGTAAGAGATCTGTGGAGATAAGCATGATTGATGAGTGGATTGCATTAACAGTGCCTAAGAGGCTTATGTAGGCGACGAACGCTTTCAGTACGATCATGCTCCATAGTAATCTTGACGCGTCTGGTTCAGAACGGACCCTCTTTAAGCTGTGGAGGTTTCAATGAACCGAGATGGTGTTTGCTATAGCAACTGAAACCGATCAATCCATCACCTTGCGAGGTTTCAATGTTTGTATGTTAGTATATTTTCGTTTACGGCTAGCACTCAGGTCAAGCCAATGGCACAACTTTCCCAAGATCTAGTTACTTTACTATGTCCAACTAGAAAAGGGGTCAGCAACCGGCGGCTCGCGGGAACGCCAGAAATGACCATCCAAAACGCACACTCCAGGACAAGAAATATGTTTGGTAAAATCAGACGTATTAACTCTGACCAGGATAAGAAATTTTACAAATTTAATTTGCTGATCAGCTAATTTTGATGTCTTTTTTCAGCGAACGATTTTATTACGTTTTTGATGTCCTGCCTGAATTAACAATATGTTTTAATCTGGGATATCCCGTAGCGGTTTTCGTTGAACTTTTCTCTGGAGAACGTAAATATTTAGGACCATACGTATTCAAGACGAAGAACACGTAGTCAAACGTCGGTCTTGCAAATGAGTAATGAGCTCCTTCAAATGTTTTTGCGACTATCAGTTAAAACTTTTTAATGCTAATTTTTGCAGCTTGGCAAGTCATATTGAACACCCAAAATCTCACTGAGTGTGGGTTCGAGTAATCCTACGTAACGCGTGCCTGTTTGAAGGGAACATCTTAAGTATGTGAGAGTTCCTCTCCACCCCTCCCCACCATCGTCGCTTCTGCGTCCGGCCCGATCCATCTCAGTTTTGCGGCGATATCGCCCGTTGCCACAAAAGGCATGCCGATCCCTGTCCTGCAGTTTTGAACGACTGTGCTCGCTGCAGCGACAACTTAATGCCCTCTTTTTCTTTATGTCCTGTGTTTCACGATATTATTTTTTAATTATCCATCACCAGCTCGCCAGCGCGTTACCTCTTATTTCTAGAACTTTACTAGTTTTGATCGCGTGTCGTGTCGACGCCTTTGTTTGCGTAGATGACAGTGATAGGCTCCTGTTTTTAAGAGCTAACGAATAAAAGCTCGGGTGTTTTTACAACTTTATGTTATTGACAATCTCCCTTTATGCAGTCTGAGATCCAATGTAAAATTTCGGTATGCAGTTCGAGCGTGGAACTTTCCCGCTTTCTCCCGAGTAGCTTGGCGCTACTTTCACAAGATCTAGTTACTTTAGAACATGGTAGGCAAACAAAATACAAGCAGCAATTTTAAAATCTAGTCCACGGCCGGGATTATAAACTAGTGGTTATTGGGTTGCTGGATGATCTGACGAAAGGAAAAAATTACGACGCCTGAGTCAGCTATCAAATCCTTAACTTAAAAAAGAGCTCATGGCTGTTCGAATGCCACTTACCTTACATGAATATGAAATAGCTTTTGCTAACAATTGCGCACTTTCGATCAGTAACGCCTACTATCACCTAACGACGTGCCGTAACGCCTCCCGGCTTCGATAACAAAAATGAGATTCCGCTCGCAAACTAAAAACTAAAACGACGGGAATATGAACAAAATGCATCGCCTGTGCGTACTGAAGTAGCGACGCGTAAACTAATGACAGAAGATATTCTCCTAATAGTAAGTTTTTTTTAGGCTTTGCATTTTTTTTTTGGGAGGGGGGGGGGGCGCGGTGGGTGTAGAAATTAGGATTTACGTTCACAGAAATACTCCAGAGAGAACAGCACTTAGACAAATAATACATGCATACATATACATCTATAGTTACACTTAATCCTAAAAAATTACTCGAAAAAAAAAGCTACTGATTACTTTCCAAAGTCGAGTACTATATTTTCCTCGCTATAGTCCGCACAAGGCTTAGAAAATGATTTTCTTAGATAATTCGCACGTAAAGTGCAGTCCCATACAGAGCGCAGATTAAAGATGCATTTTTTACTATCACACAATTATGTTTTTGTTATACAGAAAATGTCATTAACATATTCCGTCATTCACAATCTCTCACGTCTCGCCTTAATCAATGATTTTAAGAAAAGTACCATTGTATGGCCCGTACCTCTAGATAGTCCTCATCGCCTAAAATCTAAAAGTTAAAATGTATTGCAATCGGACTGCAGTTCGTAAAATACTGTAAATGTTTCGCCAGTATGATTCGTTGTATCTAACATCCTCAGCTGCGCCTCGAGAAACGGGTAGGATGTGACCCGGAACTAAAGATTTGGCTCGTTTTTCTTCCGACAGCGCCAAGAATAGGAGAAAAGGGGAGAGCATCCGTCGTACAGAAGCCAATAGAAGTCGCCAGCAAGTCCTTAACGAGGACATGAAGAAGCGCCTGAGGATGGCAGGAAGAAAAACTCCCGACAGCTGCCTTTGGTGGCTCTCCCTGCTGCCTCCGAAACTTGGGGACGAGACCCCGCCGCTCTTCTGCCGTCACACGTCAGCTGACAGTGGGGTGGGAGTAGCTCTGCACAGTGTCAGCTGAGGAGTGACGGGAGTAGAGCCTGCCCAGTTTTTGAATCGCCTTCGGAGGACCTCGAGAAGCGGGGACGCCTGATGGAGTCAGATTGCTTTTGAGAAGCGAACATTTTTACTGATCGACGAGATGGCAGATGGAGGATGACCAGAAACTAGCATGGGTGAGGCCTGTATTACGAGTCTTTTGTCTAGAGCGAACTATAAATACATCGTTGGATTCTGCCCATTAAAACTTTAGCTGCAAGGTTTATGCAAATTCTCGTTGGAACTGAGCGGTCCTTTTTTTTTGTATGTTTCCAGTAAGGACGCGAAAAGCTTAGCATTAAAAAAATTGTAAATCAGTTAGAGGATTCTTTCCGCATGTTTCTAAGGTAAACATCGCAGCTCTCTGGAGTTGAACTTGGTTTTACCCGAAGTAAGATAAACAGCGTGTTGCCCATCGTCCAAATTAATGACACTATAATTGAAATTAACCCCGCGAGCGAGACGGCAATATTTTAGGCAATATTTTAAAATAGATCAGGTAAAGATTAGTTTTGGGCCCCTGCCAAAATGTTTGAGATTATCTAATGAACGTTCTAATTGTATACGTTCAAGAAACACGAAAGAAGAAATGGTAAAACAATATTTTCTTTAGTTTGCAAATGCACCAATAAAATACTTTATTATGCACACACTCGTTACAAGTATGGGGGGACGCCCGTTTGCAAAACTATACACACTTTACGAAATGCAAGGAATTACTTATTCTCTTAAAACTTCCTGATTGTTCCTTCGGAATCTTATCGGCTGATGTTGCATTTTCACTGGCTTATGAGCGATAATAAGATAATAATAAGATTAATATAATTATTAAAAGTGCGCCAAAACAACCACAATGGTCTGGAGATGGGTCAGCTGCCACGAAAACATCACACGAAACAAATATACTCAGGATTATAATGAAGACACACTAATTGAAATAAAGTACGAAACACACAAAGAAGTTGCTCTGAGCTTTCCAAGCCTTTTGTTTTCTAGGATGTTTTTCAGTATAAAACTAGATTAAATATATGACTCAGGTATTTAGACTCTATCACAGAATTCTAAAGAAATGCTTTAACTGCTTTTCCTTTCATACAGGTAAAACGTAAAAAAAAAGAAATAAAAATTGGGGCAACGAGATTCACGGAAATAGATCCACGGGTCAAAAAAGATCCGTGGAACGCTGCGTCGTCGACCGTAATTTTGTACTTAGTATCAGTTAGCGCTAAAAACCAAAACGTACTACAAAAAAAATCAAGTAAATTAAGATGACACAGGATCGTTTGACAAATCAAATTGGTTTTACGATGCACGTCATTACTGCACATGTTTTCCGTCGCTCATCTCGCCTGACACACGCACTTTGAGTCTGAAGATTTTTTATTGAGCCTTTTACAAAATATATTCCTAAGTTTCAGAAGTACGCCAATCCTTAAATTAATTAAACATTTTAAAATTAGGTTTAGTTTAAACATCGACTTTTTTTTTGTTCTCAAGTACATCATTGGTCGAGAACTATAATGTCAGGGTTCCTTCTTCAGTAAAGTGAAATTAATATACAATGTTGATTTATTTTATTTTATTAAGACATCTCACGCACAAAATTAAGAATAAAAATATTAATACCCAAAAAGACAATTTTTATGGGCAGCAAAAAAATAATTATTAGAAATATGTATTAAAATACCTAGCTGGGCAAGTCGGTACTCATTGTACGTACTGAGGCAAGATTGCGGAAAGACAAATATAGGAAGAATAAGGGGGCAGGCAATGCTCGAACTCGCAACTAGAGATTTTCCTCTAAGCAAGGAAGGAAAAGTCCGACCTTTGTGTTAGCGCTACCTCAGCTCAGTAGTTTTTTTTTTTTTTTAAATCCTATTCCAACGCCTAGTCGAGCGAAGTAAGACAACCGAAGTCATCTCCAGAGTCTGACGTCAGAAACGTCCAAACTGGCCATCACGTTTTTGTTTTACTCTTTGTTTTTTAGCTAATACATAGATTTCTTAGTCAGAACAATATGAATACACGATTTATACTACCACTCGGCTATATATATATATATATATATACAGGGTGAAACAAGGAGACGGCAGGCTCTTTAAATCGACCGGAAAATTCGGTTTCTTAACCTATCGCGCTACGACTTTGTGCAGCGTTGCCCACAGAGGGTGCATTTTTTTTTTGTAAAATTTTCAAAGAGCGAACTTACCTGAGGAAAAAGTAAAGAAAGAAAAAGGCTTAGCTTCTATGGAAACGCAGCGACGCCACCGGTCGTCAAAGAGCACGGCGCCGTTTCGCACGGGAGTCAAGAGATGGCGAAAGCGGTCACGACGCCAACTGCCGCCAACGAACGAGCAGACGACGCCGAGAGCCGGCGTATTTAGCAGACAAAGAACTGCAGTTGCTTGTTGTTACCGCGCCTGTTTTTGTTTCTGCGACTGTCGCCGCCTGCGGAACGCGCGCCGCTTTTGAGTCGAAAAGATTGTCTGCTAAAGACGCTGGCTCTCGGCGCCGTATACTCGTTCGTTGGCGGCGTTCGTTGCACCATCTCTTGTGTCCCGTGCGAAACGGCGCCGTGCTCTTTGAAGACCGCTGGCGTCGCTGCGTTTCCATAGGAGCTAAGCCTTTTTCTTTCTTTACTTTTTCCTCAGGTAAGTTCGCTCTTTGCAAATTTAAAAAAAAAAAAAAAAATGCACCATCTGTGGGCAACGCTGCACAAAGTCGTAGCGCGATAGGTTACGAAACCGAATTTTCCGGTCGATTTAAAGAGCCTGCCGTCTCCTTGTTTCACCCTGTATATATATATACAGAGAAAGACATAAAGGAAAAATAGCGTAGGATGGAGAAGAGTATAAAGTAATGAGGTCGCACTTCGAAGCGTTGTTGATGTTTTAATGCATATAGTGAGTCGACATTTTGGCCTGACGCAGGACTTCTTCAAGACTGCTTGTGAAATGGGTTAGAAAGTTTTTTTTACCGGTTTCGTTTCCGGCCAGGACGTTAAGGTCGGCTATTAGTTGAAGAAAGTGATTTGTGTGTTTTACGTAAGTAGGCTTTTGAGGATTTATTTGATAATTCCGCCAACAGAACTGGAAAGATTATCAATGACCGTACCGAATCCTGACATATATATATACTATATATATATTCATTAGAGAGTGAACGTACTTCGAAGCTTTTAGTGGAGGTTTATGTCATATTGGTTGACGTTTTGGCCTGTGTCAGGCCTTCATCAGGCTGATGAAGGCCTGACTCAGTCCGAAACGTTGACCAATATGTCATAAAACTCCACTTAAAGCTTCGAAGTATGTTTACTCTCTTATACACTTTTCGTCGTCCTTAATATTTGGGGGTTGCGTGGATATTTATACAGCGTGTAGTTGGTTGCCATGACGACGCACTTTTGACGTCGCGCGATTGGCTCCGTAGGATTGCCGCTCTGACTGCGTCGGACTCGGTGCGAAATTTAGTATAGAAGTAAATGAATTGTTTTCTTTTCTTTTTTTCCGAAGGCCTTCGTGCCGATGGCATCATCGAAATGCCCGTGAAAAGGGGAGAAAACGAATATGCGAATCCCAGAAACCAATAAACAAATGAGCGGGCGTACCCTCCTAACTGTAGAGACGAACACCGAGGCCGGCACAGCGGGTGGAGCCCGAAAGCGTCGCGGCCTCGTAAAACATGCTTTTATCAGCCAGCGTGCGTCCACTCCACGTGACCTGAATGTCGGTTCCAAAAGAACGGCGCGTCGGCCGGACAAAAAGCGAGAAAAATAAATCGCCGAGAGCGATGAGAAAATATCGGGGCGAGGTATTGGCCCCCGGAACACCCTGTCACGCGCGAGAGTTTTCTTCTTGGGCTTTACGTTCCCGGCACGAAAGGAGGTATCCTTTACTCCACTCCGTGTCACCATAGGATAGACTTCGGGATGACCCACTGCGTATTAAAGCGAATGCGATGCCTTGCTAGAGTTACGAGGCCTTCGTGTGAGAGGCAGTGACACGCGCAGCGCGTTGTTTCGTAAAACATTCAAAACGCTGGATCGACTCGGAAAGGAAGGGTACCTTGTATACTCTAACCAATTTCATCGATGCGCCCGACGTTTGGAAGCCGGCTCGGCTCCTTGTTCACGGTGACTATATGTGGGCCTAAAGGTAGCAGCGATCTGTCGTTGTTTTCTTCTTCTTTCTCTCACTATTGTTTTCTTGTTCTGTTTTTGCATGTGGCGCATCGTAGCCCGTGTCTATAGCTGCTTGAAAGCGTTCCGGTGGATCGGTTCAGATTGCTGTTTGTATTTTGTATATGCCAAGATTCTAATAAGAGCCGCTTTCTCCAGTTTTTTTTTTCTGTCGACGACGGAACTGCCGTCAAAGACGATGACGTGGCCGGTCTTCTGAGCCTGTTCCGCAATGCGGGTTGCCTTGGATGTGTTTCTTCTTCACGTCATACTTATATCGATTGTTTTCTCACGATTGATGTTTGTCGACTCCGAACAATAGAAACGCAGCGCAATGGGGCGCATTATTTTCTGTTAATTCGTGCATATTCGTGTTTGTGTGCATGTCCGCGTGCGCCTCGTACAATGATATACCCGTGGTATTGACAGAATACATGAAATCACACTTTCACACTTCAAAAATAAATTTCTTTTCTTTCTTGTTGCCTTTTGATTGGAAGAGAGATGGGAAGGACGGCAAGACGACGTCCTCCTTGATGAGGAAACTCGATACCGTACTTGAGAAGAATGGGGAAACCGAAGGAGGTTAAAGGTATAGGTTCAAGGTTAAAGGAGGTTAAAGGGATAGGACAGGAAGTCTGGAAATGGCTCGTGTTATTACGGGGATCGGGGCGCGGACAGGAAATAGTAATTTGCTCTTCTGTATGTACATAAGTCTTGTTCTTCGTAGAAAGACCAGGAGGTTTTTTTTTAACCTTTTCCGACTTCGCACGGGACTGGCATAGCATTTGCTCGATATATACGATGATAAAACCTAAAGACCATTAACAATAAAAAAAAACAAATACTCAGACATGTTTTTGCTTACACGTAGACTTATTCTTATAGATTGAAAGTGCTCATGAATTCGCAGCAGCGGTAAAAAAATACTTCCCCAATCGCAATGTGCTTCGGACCAAAAACCAACATTTCACTGGTTCATACGTGTGTACTGCTTTCGCTTAACTACCAAAGGAGCCTTCTATTTAGCCCCGTACGTTGAATGCAGCGGACATCGTGATCGGCGCTCTTGTCCTTCCCTGCCTGACGTGAGGTCCGACGTGTGGACTCTGGTGGCACGTCAGCTCAAGGGCGTCACGGTTCGCTTGTCAACAACAGCAGGGCCCTTTTACGGGGTGCATACTGCAGTACACAGCCACAAAAACGCCAAACCCAAATGAAAGCCTAAAACCATTTGGAGGTGTGCGTCCTCACAATTTCTTCATTATTTTTTCTTTCTGGAGCTTAATTTAGTTAGAGCTTTTTTGCTACGACTGTGCTTGCTAGAGCCAAACGATTCGTGCACTCCCGGACGCCCCAAGACTTAGCTGCTGGATTCTGGTAACGCCCCTGTACGCGTTTTAGATTCGCGGCGTTTGGACATGTTTTTTTCTTTTCTCTTTGTTTTATTTTTACATTACTAGTGAATATCTTGCATACGTGTATGGAGGCTTTCGAATAAAAAGTAACCAATGCACCGCTTGTTTACCTGCAACGACGGCTCTCGATGCATTGGATGAAATGTGCGGAAGGTACCGTTTAAATAAAACTTGATTCACTGCACAGTTTCCTAGCAGTGCATAGCTTAATCTGTCTGCCGAAAGCTTTGGGAGGCGGGAGTCTTTTTAATTACTGATGCCCGTGTCAATATTGTCTCGGGCAGAGGGTTTTGTGCTAATGAAATTATGCCATTGAGGCGACACGTTCTAAGTACAAACTGCGCCGTTGACGAAATGAGTGCTGTCTGAGCTTCGGCTGTCATGAGATGAAGCAAAGTACATGCCCCAGGTTAGAACGTACACGTGTCAAACAATACGCTGGGATCTGTACGATGCCACTTCCAAGATTCGACTTGACAATGAGACAGTGCGCATGACATTCATATTATATAATTGAAATCAGTGAGTAGAGGCGCGTAATGACTCGAACTAACTGCCATTAGTATTTGCGCTCGCAAATCGGCGCTAAATTTATGCGTTGTTCTCAAGCCTCGAATATAATGGTTCCCACGAGACTACATAGAATAATAAGCCCGTGCACTCTCATTTTGACGTCAGCACAATGAGATCTAACGCGGAGAGAGATTGGTCACGAGTGCTGCGTGAGAGTTCGGCTGGACTCGGATCCAATAGCTTAGTTAGCGCGATCTGAGTCTGATGACCTCATATTGAGGCAGAGAAGGCTGTTCGCAGACTTGGAGTACTCTAGGTTGTGTTGGTTGCGTACACGCCAGATTGTGACGTGAGGTTATATATGGATATGCCTGTCTAAGCATTTATATTTCTGCGAGGAAGCGGCCATTTTTCATGTTTCCCCTTTGTGGCTGTGCGTAGTACTTTTGGATCCAGATCTATATACCACGTGTTCATTTATTTACATGTTTAGACGTACGGCTGGCATTCTGTTGAAGGCTGAAGCAGGCGTGAGAAGTACAACGTGTAACAAGAGATATGCACATTCGTAGACACCCTGCGCGGGACGAGCTAGAGCGACACTGGCCTATCTGAGGCAGAATATAAAGGAATTAAGTTGAGGGCAACATCGCAAGTATAAACGAAAATATTGTATTATTTAAAATGGCTTTTTATGGAAACTGTCGGAACTAACGTTAATTGAATAGTGATAATATATGTATGCATTAAAAATAAGAAAAAAGTAAGGATTGCAATTATTTTACTACACGCTCCAAAAAGTGACTACGTATATTACAACTGTCGCGCGACATTACATTTTGTTTTTCAAAACAAAAATTTGTTTTGTTTAAACAAACGTTTAGGAGGATAGGGCGAAATGAGACTGATGTCGCCTCACTAGGTTCCATCCCCTTGTACAGTTCAACAGCACAACAGCCTAACAAAGGGATCAAAATAAAAGCATCACTACACATAAATACCAACGAACATCGAAATTGTACTTAATATGTAACAAAAAAAAAACACTATTTACATTCACGAATGACGAAAATAATCCCCGGAGAAGGGGAACAAGAGAAACAAAGGACGAACACAAATCTCCAAACACAGCTAGGTGACCGGTGCGCGACCGAAAAAATCCGCCTCGTCCGGGTATCGAACCCGGGACCTCTCCATTTCCAGTTCATTAAAATCATATCTATTTACAATACGACTTCTTACATTCCATGTTTTTTTTTTTAATAATTTATGCTAAAGTAAGAAATATTCTTTTGAAATGGCTTTAAGGTTTTTGGAGCTATGAACAATTGACAGTATTTTGGGGTAAGTGTTTAGTAGCTGTCGAATATGATAAGACATTGCTTATGCTCAATACTTAGGTCGTGCTCTTGATTGGTGGTGATGGGTGTGTCAGAATCTGTATATTGTTTTTCTGTTGGTATAATTGTCCTTATGTATTGAGGATCTGATTTTATTTTGACGAATTTGGAGATTACCAATTTTTGCATGAGTGATTGCTCAATTTTTAAAAGTGAATACCGCATGAATTATGGGCAAGAATGTACGTTTTATGGAACATTGGAGATAGATCGTACTGCTCGTTTCTGTATGACTTGAAGTTGGTACTTTGAGTTCTTTGAGCAAGTACGCCCTACTAAACCGCAAAAGTTTACGCGAGACTAACGACGAGAATAATATAGCTGGCGCTTTATCCGAAGAGGGGGATATTTATTATTCTATTGATCATTTCTATTGAACGAGAGATGGAGGGTCGAATCTGATCAATATGATGACCAATTTAGATTTTCTTGAAAATATACCCTTAAAAAGTTTGTGTGCATTTACAGAACCAATAACATAATTTCTGAATTGTAATCTAAGCGTGCTGTTAATATTTGTTATTATTTCTTCTAAATATGATACATTTTGCTTTTTCAGCGTTTAATTCTAATTCATTAATTTCTAACCATTCACTTAGCTCTTTCAATCATTCGTAAGCGAATACCCCAAGCTCATCTATGTTTATGCGGGAGAAGAATACATTCGTGTCTTTTCCAAAGAGTACGATGTCGGGAGGACAGGGTATCTTAACAATGTCATTAATATACATAGGAAATATTAGTGACCCAAGGATTAATCACTGAGGTATGACATAACGGATATACCCACTATCGGACTTTCCGCTGTTGACAATGGTATATTGGACATGACATGAAAAACATTTCAAATGAGATGAAAGGCAGCACCTTTTATTCAGAAATGTACCATTTCTTCAAAATTATTTTATCTTTGATCGATTCAATAGCTGCTTTAAAATCTAAAAAATAATCGCTATTGTGTAAAACTTGTTTTGAATGTTATATCATATTTTATCCTTAATATTTTGCAATGCATCCAGGTTGAATTTTCTTTCTGAAATCCATACTGCTGATAACAATAAATTATGTTTACTAAAATAGTGGAACAGTCTGTGATTTAATGTTGTCTCAATTACTTATTGGAAATATTGGTAACACAGATATGTGTTGAGACCTTTTGAAACTATTTATTGAACCACCTTTCTAAATAACTGAGGCTCAACAATTTTGAGTCGCGCAGGAAAAATGCCTGCGCTTATGATTTTCTCACAAAATTCAGAGAAAGGATTGCTAATTATATTAGCAATCGCTTTTACAGGCTTACTTTTTAATTCCTCATCAGCGCATGCGCAGCTTGGTTTCAAGTAAATTTATTATAATCAACACTTCAGCTTCCGTGGTAAGCGAAAAAAACAAACATTGTCTCCGCTATCTGTGAATGCACATACGGTTGAAAGCTTTTGTACGTTAACACAGACGCGGTTGCAATCAAATGCCAAAATAATGATATTAAACAAATTAGTCAGTGTTTTCACAAAATGGTCAACATTTTCTATTCTCAAGAAAATATATTCCTGCATGTTTAACACGAAAAGGTAACCCCTCAAAAAGGCACCCGTGTTTAGTTTACTTGAGTCAACAATAGCCGGTTCGCACGCGTAGCGTAATTTTTCATCGCCGGCCAAAAGTAGCACGTAAATAAGGGGTCCGCGTTGCTGTTGGACACACCACTCTATCAACCCACGCTCCGTGGCAGTGCGTCGCCGTCGCCTGAAGCACACTCCATTTTCCCGATTATCTTCAGTGCACACTTGTCGCGCTGAACGAGGTTGGCGCGCATGCTCTCTTCTCTGGGGATTAATTTTGACAAGGCCGCTACGCACACTTGGTATGTGACGAGGCTGTGGGCGCCTTAAACTGAACATGCGGCAAATTATACGTGACACGCATTCGATTACCTGGCCGCGGTGGTTATCTTGTTTCACTTAGATGTTTTATGATGGAAGCTTGTTTTTATTACCTTGTCTTTCGTGGCGACCAAGTGACGCGTGTGATCGAGACTCTCGTGAATCTCTCGAAGCGATTGGGACGGACTAATATGACTGTCAGCCGAGTCGCTTCAACTCTGGTTGAGCCAGCAACAGTTAGCGACCCCGACTGCCATTCGGCTCAAGAGGAATGAGATGGTGCTACACGGTTATTTTGATTCCAGTGGAGACCAAAACAAAACCAAATGATGCCTCTTAACAGTGAAGTAAGCGCACCCCACTCTTCTCACGTGCTTCAAATTCTTCCAAAATTGACCAAAGTAGTGGTTTTAAATTATGCTCAGCAAGTTTCTACTTGAAACCATGTGTATGCTTTCACTATTTAAAAATATAACTAAGAAATTCTCGTTCATAAACCCCCTGATCGTGACGATTGGCCCCCTCTATTAAATACCCCTTACCATGTAACTCACCAGCACATATCGAATTACTGAACTATTGTGAACGTTATGAGCGGGAACTCCGAAGCGCGTGGCCTTACATACATGCAGCGCCACCTCCAGGCTGATAAAATAGCGTAGTGGAAAGGGGGGGCTGACAGATTGCGCACTTTGAATTAGGCGCACACTCTCGCAGACCCCCCTCCCCAATCCACAGTTTTGTCGGCCTCAAGGAAGCATAGCATGTATCGAAGGTCACGCACCATACCGCGTTCCCGCTCGTACTGTTCGCGATAGCAGTGAGTTTTGTATTAGTGGGTTTTAGTATTGCATATACGAGCTAGTGTGAGCACTCTACCTTTGTGCTAGCGTTGAGTATTTCACACTGCGCGTACACGGAGCCCCAAACTGCGTCTTCGATTGGCGAATAGCGATGACGCGCATACGCAGCGCGGAGCACCCAACGGTAGCCCGAAGTGCACAGCCCTTGCGTTGGCTAATGAAGGCAGTACTAGCACCGTTCACCTCTCTAGTACCGTTCACCTTTTAATGCGTCACCATTAGTGCCCTGGTGCATGCGTTGATCTTGAACTGGTTTGGAGCACGCGTAATAATGTTCGCAACGTTGTGTCGGGATGGCGCCACAGCCCCACCGACTGTGGAAACCGGTTAGGATACACCTTCCAGAAGCGCCGACAGAGGGCGGCAGGGTGCATATTTTGAGACGCTTGGTGATAGAAGGACGCAGAGAAACCGAGGCCGCACTGGATTGGCTGGTTATAGGGAGCGACGCCATGATGTACCGCATTGCAACCGGATATCGCCGGCGACGTCCCCCTTCGCCAATTTTGGCACCGCGCAGTGGGGGAGGGTGGGTGTATCACTGGGGTGCGTGTTAACCCACACACCCCTACCGTTCACGCCACTTGGCGGCGACAGTCTCTGCGGATGGCTCATTACAAAATATTATCCTACCTTGGGCCACCCGCACACGCCGCATCACGGTGCCCCGCTGGCGGGGCAAGTACGCCCTCGTCCACCTATCTCCCCCCTCCACCTAGGTTGCTAAGTGTTACGTCACGCCGTCGCAATCTATAACCTGCCAATTCTGTACGGCCGCCGTCCTAAGAAGCTGAGTGACCTGATCTGCTCGAACCAAGGAGAAAAGTGGCTTTGGGAATTTTCACCCTGAGGAAAAGTGCTGATGTGCTGCATTTATATACCATGCTTTATTATACCGGGTCGTTGTGAGAAATCCGAACCCGGCTTTTCGCACTTCAGAAATAAACTAGACATTGCGGGGAGCTCCAACTCCGTCAAAACGTAGCCCGAGCTGTTCGAGCAAGATGCCAAAGTTTCAGCAGCAACCGTTACCTTATTCAAAAGTTATAAGCGATTTTCTGAAAATTTAAATGAAAAAATTAAAGCCGTTTACAACTCCTTGTAACGCCGAATTAGAGCGCAGCTCTTGAGGAGGAGGAGGGAAGGGTACTAGGGTGTCATGTGACCTGGGGGGAGGGGTCACGTGGGTGTCACGTGACCTGGGGGGTGACGTGACCTCGGGGCGTCACGTGCCCTAGGGGGGTCACGTGACCTCGGGGCGTCACGTGACCTAGGGGGGTCACGTGACGCCGGATTCGCCGGGTTGCATGCAACCCGGCGACGCCCCTGAGGTCACGTGACCCCCCCCCCCCTCGAGGTCACGTGACCCCCCTAGATCACGTGACGCCCCGAGGTCACGTGCCCCCTAGAGCACGTGACCTCGGGGCGTCACGTGACCTAGGGGGGTCACTTGACCCGGCGACGCCCCCGAGGTCACGTGACCTCGGGGGCGTCGCCGGGTTGCATGCAACACGGCGAATCCGGCGGGTTGCATGCAACGCGGGAGGAGTACACAACCGTCTCTGTACAAGGTACAAAGGTGTTTTTTAAGCTTCTTTTTAAAGTCAACAGTTGCAATTGCTGGGGTATCTACTTTCTTGCACAAGCTGCTAAGTTTGTTGGGAGCTGAGAAGATGACTTCCAAGTTTACTCGGTTAGCTATTTTCTTCAGTTCGAGATTTGACTTGCCCGTCAAAGCTCGCCGGGATGGAATGCGAGCAGGATTTTGTGAGAGAGTTTTCGAGGCATAACCACACGATGCTCCTTTTATCAAGTTTTGAATGGGCCGAGTTGAATGGTAATAGCGGTATTTTCCCCCTAGGCTCAGAGGTCTAGCATAAATGGTTGGGTAACACGAAGAGTCGAAGATCCAGGAATCTTAAAGATCGTTCATAAGTGATTTCCAAAGGACTCTTGTAGACTTTAAAACTGTCGAGGACGTCTGCAGCCCTGCTCGTAAAGTTGCGATCGTCGGAAGCTAGAACGATTAAATAGTCGTCGACGTACCGGAACACTCTCATAACTTTGAAGGTGTGTAATTATTCTTGTAACTTCCCGTCTTGGTGCGCTAGATAGAGATCGCTGAGGACAGGGGCAATGCTCGATCCGGTGCAGACACCTCTCTTCTGTAGGTAGGGTTGACCATCCCAAGTACCGAGCGTCGACTTGAGGTAGATGTTGATCAAGGTCGAAAAGACAAATTATTTTACCTAGATTTTTTTAAACGTTTTAAACGTTAACTTTATCAGTCTCTCGTATGTGTTTTGCTTCGCTTACATTTGATCACGTTTTTTACAGGTTGCAATATATTATTATTTTTCCATCGCACATATATTTTATACGTGAACCACCTAGCTCAAGAGGTGAGTAAAAAATAAAAAAATGGGCCATTCTCGGTCTTTCTTGACTTAGCTTAAAAAATATCGATTATGTGCGCGAATCTTAACTCACCTCAGATTGCAGCAGGTGAAACTAAAGTGACAGAACACAGGTGCCCTCCAAAGCAGCACGGCAACAGTTGACCGGTGTCGTGTCAGTGCCAAACGACCATCGTCCCAAATATCGGCCGAATATGTCAAGATTTGCACCACGGCCCGTTTTTGGACTGGTACTGGCGTTTTGTCGTTTGAGCACTGGCCTAAAATCTGCTCGATATCGCGAAACAACTGTAGGGGTCGGACTGTTGCCCGATTGTCTGCCGGATGTTGCACATGGGTCGGCTCTGTATCGACCGGACGTTGTATAAAGCCTGCTCGTACCGGCCAAACGTCGGCTTGCACGTTTATTGCCGATAGGGCGCACCTCGCCCGTATAAAATTAATTATGTTTATTCGGACATATCCCTTACGAAAATGGCATATCTGGACTTATATAAAAAAAATAGATATGGTTATACAAAAAATTGGGCAGATCTGGCCATATCAGTAAATCAGCCTTATCAAGCCAGATCTGCCCAATTTTTTTATATATCCATATCAGGGTCTGTTAGATAGGGGTATATCTGCCTCCCATAGCAGGGCAGATATGTCCCAATCAGGTAAGGCAACCTTGATATACAGGGTGTTTTTTTATTCTTGTAGAAATTTTTTTTAAAAAAGCCATAAAAGCTACACTTATGCGGTTTGTGCGAGTGAGTTATACGCCCAGGGGGACATTATGTGGGTGGCTAATCTTTGCAATAAGTCGGCTAATGATTTGAAATTCACTACTTAATTTTGAAATTAGTGAAAATAGTCATATTGTTCCAATTAGAAACTTGCTGAACGTCGTCCAAAATCCTTAAATCAGTCATTTTCAGAAATACTTTCAGCGCGTGAGAACGTTACCACTCGTGGAGCAGGTACAAGTCTAGCGGTTTCGGTCAGGCGCCCGCGCAATTTTTATGTCTCTTATCAAGCCACAGCCTTGTACCTGGTCCACGAGTGGGAACATCAGCGCACTAATGCGCTTCACACGCGCTCAAAGCCTTTCAAGAAATTACTGATTTAGGGGTTTTGGACGACGCTCAGCAAGTTTCTAATTGAAACCATATGTATATTTTCACTAATTAAAAGTTAATTAGTGAACAATTAATTAGCCGCCTTATCGCAAAAATTAGCAAACCACATAATGTCCCCCTGGGCGTATAACTCACTCGCACAAACCGCATAAGTGTAGTTCTCACGGCTTCTTTTAAAAAAAATCTGCAAGAATAAAAAAAAAAACACCCGGTATTCAGGCATTGCACGTACGTCTCATCATGACGTCGAACACCGGTATGCACCATGCTGGTGGTTGACTGTTCGACCCTGCACTGCGAGAGCAATGGTAAACTGTGCCGCGCTCGGCTGTAGCAATGACCCGGTATCCCGACGATCGTCCGATTGTTTCGTCGGCATGAACCGCGAGACAGAGTGTCCGTCAAGTTAGAGAAAGTACGAGCGGCAGGAGAGCGATACGTCCGCGGATTACCGAGTTTGCGGCACGCATCTCATAGCGGCGAGCAACTGCACTTTTCTACCGTTAAACTTGTGACATGAATTTCGCGATGACAATAATTTGCTTGCTATCAATGTGAAACACTCGCGAAGTGAAAACAATCGGTTTGATTGATTCTGTTAAATTTTCATGATTAACAACAAGTCAGGCTGATGCCATTTTAGAAAGTCTGTGCGGTGCCACTGGTTCCGCTCAAGAGACTTTAGCCGCTGCCATGCTTGCAATCCGGACGGCGCAGGCGCTTCACATGCCAAAGAAAGACGACATCAAGAATGCTACACGGTGGAAAAACCTTGGCTGCTCAAAGAAAACTCAGCCCCGTTGCACGTCCTGTGACATCTACCTCTGCACTGAAACTGACTGGGACAGCTTGTTTGATTTTCATACCAAGAAATGAGCCTCATTTTTTGGTCGGTATCACTCCAATCTTGTTATTCTTTCGCCCGAACCTAGCTTGTAAAAATTAACTCATAAAATGTTTAATAAAATATGTGTTCATTTTCCTGACTTGAAGTGTAGAGTCCCACTGTCCTACGTTCGCGCGCGCCTTTGCATTTGCGTTTGCCCATTCGTGGTGTAGATGCCCTTTGCCTTTCGTTACATAACGCCGTTTCCCCGCTTCGAGCGATTGTCGCGCCGCGAGCCCGGCGAGACGGCGATCGAGCGGCGGCGGCCCCGTGTGCAAGCTAGCCGAGACGCCGCCGTCAGGGGATCGGTTTGTGCCGTCTGCGAGACGGTAACCTTTGCAAGGAGCGAAAGTATGTAGGCAAGCCGGTTAGGAAACATCATAATATAAACCTTGAGTCAATGAGAGTTGTACGTTATTTGATTTATCCTTATCTCAGGGTTTAGATTATGACGGTAACCTAGCATTGTTTACCAGTATTTCGCAAAATCGTAACAATCTTTCTACAAGCGACTCGTAAAGCCGCTCGTCAAATTTTAGAACGCGCAATTAAGATTCTTTGTTGTTGTTCTTTTTGGCGACACGTCAAAACTTTGTCGGCGGCATATCGTAACTTTCTGCTTGTAGCGCAATCGCACCAATGCCGAAACATTCTGCACAATTATTCTCCCGGCTGCCAGGAGATAGACACGGCCTAATTCTAGAGGTAATCTGGAAGAGCACCTTTAGGAAAACGATCTATTGTCGCGAAGTAGGTTGCAGCGCACTTACGTCGACGAGACGGGACTTGAAAGTTAATCCGAGATAGATGTCGACACGGACACGCGGAATCACCACTCAAACACAAAAAACGAGAATGAAGGTGTCCGTGAAGATTCAACACGTTGTAGCACAAGCTGTCATTTGTAGAACCGAGCATTCAACGCATCACAAAAAAATTCTTGGGCTTCTTTGAAGAAATCGCTTGCAGAAGAAGAAATTCGCAGCAGCCACGCAGGGCGAACACACGCCAAACTAGATACGGCCAAACGCATTCCGAGATTGCCAACGGCTAATGCGTCATCCGCCAAACCTCGTCATCACGCACCTCTTACTCCCACGCTTCCAGTTTAGGAAGAGAGAGAAAAAAAGAGAAAGAAAGGTCAAAACGGAAGTGCACAAACAAAAGGCTTATCTTATGGGGCATCAACGAGCGGGTTGGTCACTTGTACCCAAGGTTGATAGTGCAGTGAATGCTATGTGTGGCCTTGGGCTTCAGGCAGGTGCCCTGTTCTGCTTCATCACCAGCTTCTAGACTGTAGTCACGTGACCCTCACCGGAGACACGATTGGCCTGAAACATGCATAGCGTCTACCCTGCTGTCAATACCGAGTGAGCATACACCTCTATGAAGACCAACTTTTACGATACGATACGATACGATACGAGTTTATTTTTCACCACAGATACATGTGGTGAATGGGAGGCCGGAGAAAAAAGCTGCAGAAATGCAGCTTGACTAAGCTCCGGTCCCCCCATTCAGCAGCTAGGGCAGAGCACAGGGAGATCTATTTACGAAGTGTGTGAATATGACATATAATGGACAACATGCAAGGCTAAATGAACAGTTCAAGGATAGTACTTTTGGAAAACTGTACAACATCAATATTTTTATCAAAGTAGCTATTCAATAAAACAGGCAAAGTTTAACTTATTCTTTGTTTACCATAATTGGTCGTACACTTCGGAATCTGCCGAGGATGGTGATGTCTACAAGAATAAAAGTCCGATTTTTCTTTTAAATCCGATAGTTTAAGAACAATATCTGAGCGCCCAAATGCCGCATATTTATACGCGATGGTTAATCGATAATCATAGACCTGTTGTATATTCAGAATTTTGTATGATTTAAACAAGGACTGTGTTGGATGTATGTAGGGGACATTTGCAATTATTCTAATCACCTTTTTCTGCAGTAAATGTAGTAGGTTTAAATTCGAGAAAGATGTGTTTCCCCAGACTAGATTACAATAACACAGATGAGAATAAAATAATGAATTATATAGGACCCTCTTTACACTTGTTGGAAGAATATGTCTGTGTTTATTAATAATTCCCACGATTTTTTCCAGTTTAGCGCAGAGATATTTAACATGATTAGTCCAAAGCATGTTTTCCGAGAAAACAATTCCAAGCGTTTTAATGCTGCTTACAAATTCAATATTTAAAGAACCAAAATTAAGAGGATAGTAAACTTCATTACTCGGACCCCGTGGACGGAACATCACGGCTTTTGTTTTGGATACATTGATATGCAAACAGTTTAATTCTGCCCAAGTTTTTAACTTTAAAAGAAACGCATTAGCTTTATCCCTTAGACCCGCTTCGCATATGTCTGAAAAAAAAATATACTTGTATCATCGGCATAGATTATATATTTACATCCTGAGTTAATGTTCACTATATCGTTAACATGCAATACAAATAGAAGTGGTCCCAGAATACTGCCTTGCGATACTCCTGATGAAATGTTTAAAAGGGTTGAGCGTTGGTCATTGATTAGAACAAACTGAGAGTGATATTCTAGATATGATTTAATTAAGGCAAGTGGAAGATCACGAATACCATAAGCAAACAATTTTTCTAGTAAAATCGAGTGGTTAATACAGTCAAAAGATTTGCTAAAGTCTAAAAATATTCCAAGCGTTAATTTTTTTCCTCGAAGTTTCTGAGTATTTCCTCTTTTTGAACTAATAACGCTGTTTCTGTTGATCGTTTTTTCCGGAAGCCAAATTCACATTTCGTTATAAGGGAGTGTTTATCACAAAAATTTACAATTCGAGAGTAAATTATTTTTTCTAACCCCTTTGAAAACAATGGTAAAATAGATATAGGTCGGTAATTTCCTAATTCATTTTTGTTTCCGCCTTTAAACAAAGCTAAAACGTTCGCAATTTGCATCTTTTTGGGGAATGTACCGGATGACTGGCAAAATTGTAAATAAACGTTAGGCATGGGGCGATAATATCGATCACATATTTTACAGGTAGAATTTGTAAATCATCCGCATCACGACTGCGACTATTGCTAATACACATGACAGAGGAATAGACCTCAGCTTCGTCTGTAGGGGAAAAAATAGTGATTGTGATGTTGATAAAACACTTTTTGACGCATTAGAGTTGTAAGTGCTACTACCTATGTTCACGAAGAAATTATTAAATTCGTTCGCGAGGTGCTGGCCACTTAAGACTTGTCCGTTCCGTTCTAGGCTTTCAAGCTTATTTGAGCTGTATGACGTATTAAAAACACTCTTCAAACGTTTCCACAACAGATCTGCTTTTCTCAGGCACTCAGCATCGAATAAGCTAAAGTAATACATCTTTTGGCTCTTCTAATATCTGTGGTTAATTTATTTCTGTACTTTCTAAACTCTTCTAATACAGTTTTATCTCGAGTTGTCAGAAATAATTGATAAAGCTGATATTTCTTGCGTGTTTTTTTTTTTAAGTGTTGATGTCATCCAAGGTTTCCTTCCCTTTCTGGCGATCTTTACGGCCTTGACCGGAAAGCAGTCAGAATAAGCCTGTTTAAACTTTCCAATAAACTTGTTATACGCACTATCAACGTCAGCACTGCCGAATATATCCTCCCAATCCGTGTTAACTAGCCTCTGTCTAAACATATCTAGTGTGGCTGGTGTAATGTCCTGAATGGTTATTGTAGTTGTTTCATGTTTGCGTGGTTCTCGTATTTTGTCGACTAACATAAATATGGGCAAATGGTCACTAATGTCTGAACTTATTACGCCAGCCTCGACCTTTTCCTGATCATAATTAGTAACGAATAAATCAATTAAAGTTGATGTGGTCGACGTAGTGCGAGTGGGGTGCGTAATACAATTGAAAAATTTATTTACCGTTAATAATAACAACAGGTCAGTAGCGCTTGTGGTATCTTCAAATAAATTTATATTGAAATCTCCGCCAAGAAAAAGAGAATATTTGCATTCGTTCGCATAACACAGCAGTTTATCTAGAAACGTAAAAAATTGAGCTACATTGCCGCTTGGTGGGCGATATACAACAGAGAACATGTAAACGTTTTGCTTTACGCATAATATTTCATAATCTTCTGTAACGGTTGTATACTCTTCGACAATTTCAAAGTCATCACTCCCCACTAGCATAGCAACACCACCCCCACGCCCAGATAAACGATTTTGATAAAAATGTTGATATTGAGGTAAAATAAAAAAATCAGTTTCATCTCGGTACCAAGTTTCGGTAAGCATTATCACGTCAAATGAGCAGTTATATGATTTAAACAGAAGCATAAGATCGTCCGACTTAGATCTAGCTGATCTAACATTTAGGTGAAAGAGTTTCAAAAACTTACAGATAGTTATACCTGCGTCCTTGCAGATATCTTGTGGTAAGAAGAAATTGGTTACTGCCATGTTTGAGTACTAATGTATAAATTAAATCTAATCAAATCACCACCGTGCAGTTCCTCCCTAGCAGATCTTAAGAAGATCATCGCAGTGTTCAATCGATATGATATGCGCGTTTTCTGCTTTGCGGGCTAAAATCTTGCCATTTTGTACCCACACGAATTTCGAGCCGATATCGCGTTTCCTAGCGATGGCCTGACCAAGCAATTTCTTCGGGGCCGGGCACAGATGCTCGTTCACGAAGACAGGCGCGTTATCGGAAAGGCCCAAGTCTTCATTCGTTAGCCGTTTTACTCGGGCGCTTGCAAGTACCCTGTCACGCTTTTCCCTACGGATGAACTGCACGATAATGTTTTGTTTTCCGCGTTCTCGAGTGCGGACACGATGGCAGATTTCAACGTCCGTTTCATCAATCGGTTCGCCGATTACCTCCCCTAGCTTACGCAATGTTGAAATGAGATTCTCGTTTTCGGCCACCGGAATACCTTTGACTTCAATATTGCAGCCGCGAGAGTGTTGTTCACAGCGTGCGATGGTCGCTTGGTTTGCTCTCATTTCTGTTTCAAGCGCGAGGCACCTTGCTCGCAGTTCTTCGTTTTCTTTCTTTAGTTCCTTGTTGATTGTAATTCCGCAACTTCCAAAGAAGCTGTCTATCTCGAAAGTGACCCAAAACGATGCGAGTTTGAAAATACTATGTTTTACACCATATAACCCACATCATAATTTAAAATGAAGAAATAAGCGCGACTATTTTTTTTGCGCACGATGTCCGCCAATAAATAAATAAATAAATATGTATATATATTTTTTACCAATAAAGTTAAAAATATGTGTACACTGTTAGATTCGCGTTTGAAATTTCAAATTTTTTTTACGAAAAAGTTGCACATAAAAGACACCACGGACAGCACATCTTCCGACTTTCAACTCACGATGAATCGCAGACGCTCGCAAGCGGATGGTTACGTTGCTGCGCGAACGGTTTTTGAAAGATGCTGCGTAGGGCGCAACGGCTTCGCAGGCGTTCGAAGGAAAAAGGATTCGGGACGACGAAGTATCGACTTGCATCTTCAGTAAGCTAACGGTTCGTGTTTCCCCACTCAATTTAGCGGGGAAACACGAACAAAATTAGTTTCACTGCTAGATTTATCGGGAAAACTGACGTCAAGTGACATAAGTACCAATTCAATTTCTCGCTAAATTTAGCGGGGCGGTTACTCGATGGCGACGCTGAAACCGCTTAACTCGGATACGGGCGCCTAAGAGCTGCGATCTCAAATCCATTATTTGATTAACTCGCTTTCTGATCTTATGCACTTCGTCAAAATGTCACACGTCAAACATACAACCAAATTTCATTTGTCTTTCAATCTTCAAAATGCGCAATTGGTTAATTGGTCCAAATACCTGGAATAACTTCACTTTAACGATGTTAACAATAATTAACCAACTATATGAGACTCATGCAATATAGATCAGTCAACTTGTCTTGGCGAGTACATATGACCTATTGCTTGCACGACCGAAACGGGCCCATATATCATTATCAGGGGCAATATTTGCACGCGTATCTGGCGAGATATGGCCGTATTTACGCACTTATACGGCCGCATCTGGCAGTATTTGCCCACTTATATGGCGATATCTGGGCGTATCTGCTTCCATATATAGCGGTATATTTCCCGATCTGACTACTTATATTATCATATATGGCCGTATATAAAATATATGAGGGCCATATCTGACATTTTCGTACGGGATATCACCTAATAATTGGAACCAGCTCGACAGAACAAAAGAGCTACAATCTTACAAACGATGTAGTCTTGGTTTTCGGTTGGAATGTGGTTCTTACTAATTCTATCCATTTGGATGATATATAATTTAATTTAAAAGTGGCCGGGTTCATGTTCCAACATCAATTTTCATCAAGCAATCCTGTAGATGTTTTATGCTTCACTACCATTCTAGCAGTTTCAATATGAATGTGTAGTTGAGCAGTCATCACTGCTTTATGCGCGTTAAATAGCCTAAGTTAACCGTCGTACTGCGCTCTCGAAATGGCCCCTACAAACATATAAGCCGGAAGCGTCAGCTCTCAACTGCACATATATTTACATATACGTATGTATATGTAAATATACATACGTATAGGACAAACTGCACATATATTAACATATAAGTATATATATATATATATATATATATATATATATATATCGCTGTGGGAGTCGTCAATAGCTTCAATTTCTGTTGACATAGTAACCATTGAACTGGAAGAGAAGAGGGGATAAACAACATGAATCTCGCTTTAGTTTCATTTTCTCTCAATTTGAGGCAACATTAAAACAACAAACCACACCAAGAGTTTGAACGTTGCGTTGTGTGGGCGATGTGCCCGGCCAGCAGAAAACAATGCGCGTAAAACAATGAGTCCCATTCTGTGGGCGCCTTGTAGGGAAGAACCAATGAGTAAGCCGTTGAGTGCAAGACTATTATGCGGTGTCAAATCAGAAAAACCAATTCGTGCCGGTACAATCATATTTTACAAAGCAGTTCTGCAAAACAGATCTACTGGTGGATAGATGCACCTGTCGCTGCTAACGGGGCTACTATAGATGATACCGCACTCACATGGCGGCCATACCGAACGCCAGAACCAAAGACTAAAGAAGCCGTTGTGGGGAATTTTCAGCTGGGCTTTAAACTCGTGTCATTCACGATCCAACTTCTTTGTACGTGTTTCGTGTTCTTTGTTGTGAGCGCTTCTTTAAGCAAATGTGTGCATCGCAAACACTGCGTTTTTCGTTTTTTTTTCCTCAATTAGGATTAGGAACCGGACTATAACAAGAAAAAGGCTACTGGCTTTTTGTCCATCCCCTGGGTATGTTTAATATTTTGTATATATTCAAATAAGGCGTGATTTAGTTGATCAATAGACTACAATAGCTTTTCACAGGAGGGACACATTCAACGAAAGCATCCCGAGAGTTCCCAGTATCAATATAAAAACAAGGGAAAAACTCCGTAATTGCATGCATTGGCACCTTTTACGTTCATTTGCCTTGCCCAGATGTCATAAACATTCCGAGCAGCACAAACATCATCTAGCTGCTTTTTTGTTTTATAGAAAGCTCCAGTGAGAACTGACTAAACCATATTACGACCGGACGAGAAGTTCCCGACGGGCAGCAATATTGCGCAGATTCTGACATCGAGGGATAAAGGAAAACATCGATAACGAGTATCGCCCAAGAACCAGCCTAGCGACTGTCCTCCAAAGCGCGACTTCGTTTCTGACAATTCAGGCGCGAGACTATATCCTCCATGCGTTACTTACAGAAACAAATAAAATAAAAACATCATTTTCTCACCCGTTCCCAAGAAACGGACCACCATCGGGCAGAAACAAAAGCAACGGGAGCGATTGTATTGACGAGGCCTGGGCCCTGGATAGCGTCTGGCACCAACAGGACCAACAAGCCGTCTTAGAAGCCACGTGATGCGTTATTTATGAGCGCGTAGCAAGATTCCCGCTGGACATAACGTACCCTCGATACGTATATTTCGTTCGAGAACCGGCGTTGTGCGGGAGATGCGAAACATTTCCCCGATTTCCGGCGTCCGGAACAGCAACGGGGCGAGTTTTTGCGGTTCCTGAGAGCGAAAATGATTTCTGGCGTTCGGGGCCCGGGGTCGAGAGATGCGTGTTCGGTTCCTGGGTTTAGGTCCAATACTCCGGGCGTTGTACTTACGATGCGGCTGCCGAAAATAGATGGGGACAAGCATAAAATATGGGGCCCTCCTACTCGATCAGGATGGGGTGACTCAGAGCACAAAGAAAAATCTCGCGGATTCGTCGACCGCGAAGAAGGGTTATGGCCTCCTGTAATGTTGCTTGCTGCTGCATCGTTGAATTTGCCGATGCGCGTACAGGTTACGCCTGTGGTCTGCTCGCTTCCATTTACGAGGTAACGCAGAGTGGGCTGGCGGTTCCTTGGACGACAAAAGAGAGTAAAGTTATCGAGATATATTTTATTACTAATATTATTATTAATATTTACCCACCTTCAGGTTGAACTCGCCATTCGGGAAAGGATGTACGACGATTCGTGATGATTTATTTTGAATAAAAAAGTATGCGTTTCGAGATTGCCACTGACAGATGTTGTTTGTTTTGCGCCTTTTTTTGTAATTCTTTATGTTCTTCGTGGTATATGTTTTTGCTTTATAACCGGCGTCTGCGCAGGAATGTGTACAACAGCTTCATAGTGTTGCTTTTTCTTCGGCTGTAGACCAAGGAAAGTTTCTTGTTGCACAAACAACATAAATTCACCGATGCGCCGAAAAAAAAGACTGTAAAGTGTTGAGGACGCGCCAAACAACTAGAACACTCTTGTCCCACGGTGGGGGATGTTATGCGACAGTTTTTAGGGTAATTGAATCAGCAACTTCTCGGGTGTCTTGTTTGAAGGCATCAGCGCAGCAAACATCCTGGGCATTTTAGGTTGCCGAATAACGCGGCCTCAATCGTGGAGTATCTGCACGACGGGACGTTCGGTGTACTGTCCGTGGCTTGCTTTCCTGGCCTTCGTGACCCGCTTCCCCAAAATGACGAGACAAATAAAAAAAATAGTAATTCCTACCCCTCTTGAAGGACGAGGAACACCGAGAGGGAACTATAGCATACATGAATGCCAAAGACATAAATTTCAGGAGGATAATGCCGAGATAAAAAATAAAATACGTACCCTCGCTTCCTTTCCTCCTCCTCCCCTCCTCCCCCTCTAATCTCCTCATCTCTCCTCCTCCTTTTCTGTACATTCCCCTCATCCTCCTCCTCCGTGCCCTCCCCTCCTCCTCCTTTATACCCTCCCCTTCTCCCACAGTTTTCCCGCTAAATTTAGCTGGAAAATAAACGCCACGTGACCCCAATACCGTTTCCCCGCTACATTTCGCGGGGAAAATGATGTCACATGACTGGGTGTCCCGTCACCCATGTACAAATTCAGATACTCCGTTAGATCTAGTGAGAAAATTGACGTCACGTGACCTCAACGCAAATTCAATTTCCCGCTAAATTTAGCGGGAACACTGAATTGTTGTTGAGGTCACGTGACGCCAGTTGCCTACTGAAACTCGCTCTGAAGGACTTCAGGATTTTTTTAAAGGGTGTGAAGGGGACTTCAGGAATTTCTGAGATGTTTGAAGGGGGCACCAATATATCCTGGTGGGTTCGCTTGCCTCGTCAGAGGCTCTCCTGAAATGTCTGAAGTGCCCTTTACAATGCCTTGAAATGTCTGAAAGCATGTCAAGAACTTTTCTAATGGGGTCGGGAAAACCTTCAGGCTTCTTGAGATGCCTGTGCGCAACGGCTTTGGTGGAAAAAACACATTTCGGAGAATTAGAACATAGCTGCTTATTGTACGCGACGGGAAAAAAATAAGTACTGTAAACGACTTAATTTCGCGGGCTCATTTTTTGGCGAAATTATTCGCGGGCTCTAATTTTCGCGAATTGAGTGTGGCTTCCGAAGCGTTCACATATTGCCCGAATTGTTCGCGGGACGTATTTTTCGCGAAATGTAAGCGATTCGCAAAATTCGCGAAAATTAGGTCCTCGCGAAAATTTAGTCGTTTACAGTATTTGGAGAATGCCGATCGTATGTGTGTACGGTCCTATTTTTATTACTGCTCTTCTATTAAATACGAGTGGGCTCCTGGACCTGTCTGTCACTGCCGGCTGTTCGGTCGCCAAGGAGGCCACTGAGGGCGACCGCCCCATGTGGAGAATTGACGAGGTGCCGGCCGAGTAGTGTTGGCCGACCGGCGTTTTGAGTGGAGTCAACAGCGGTGAACTGATGTAGCACGAGTAACTTTGAAAAGTCTAATCAGACCGCACGGTAAGGCGGCGCAAAATGCCCTAACAGCGCTTGCAGGTTTCCTCGTCGAGACCGTGCTGGCCGGCGAGATCTAGGCTGCAACGGACGCGAGCTGTCGGGAAATGCTAGGAGACGACGGCCGCGGAGTGCGGGGAAAGCTCACCCCACTAGAAAGGCCTGGCCTGGTGCTGCGACCCGCGCGCCGAAAACTTTCCTCCTTTCCCTCCTCCGGGGAAACACGCTCAGACCCCGCCCCGGTCACGTGATGGGGAACGCGCGCAGCTTGTATAGACCCGAGCAAGAGATGCTCCGCATCTAAAAACAAGCCAAACAGCGCCTCTCCCCGCCCGGCGATGGGGAGAGGGTGCAGGGCTGCTCAACAACGAGCGGCCGGCGGGAGAGGGTGGTGTGAGGAAGCCAGGATGCCGCTATCGCCATTTTGTTTCTACTCGTGGGCGGTTTGGTTCTTACCGCTGTGGATATCTGGAACGGACCTGCTTCCTCCAGAAAGGTGAGCATGGCTTTGAGAGCTCGCCCCTTGATCTGTTTTGATCCGTGCAGTTTCTTTCTTGGTTACGCAGGTGAACTCCAGTTCGGCGTTGGCCGCCTTCAGAACCGCTCGAGCGCCATCGTGTTCAGCTCATTCAAGGAGATGGTGGCCGGTGTCGGCTTACTCGCTGCAAAGCCTGGCAGGCGGGGTCAGCGTCCCACCGCATGTTGTGCCTGCGCACTGGGATTATGGCAAAGTGGGTCCTGAGACGGTGGATGACGGCCGCTGTCCGGACTTGTTCCTTGCGCCTCTTTGTCCGTTCGACCTCAGAAGAATCCAGCGAGCGAAAAATACGCCGAAGACGCCGGCGCGACGTCATCATGGACAAAACCGTGACTGTGCTCAGGATTTCGCACCGGCGGCGAGTGCTGCTTGCGAGTTCGTGGTTTTCGCTAAACGTGCTTACTAAGACTGCGTATGTGTCCGTGAGGTGCACTTGCTCGGTTTTATTAGCTGAACTACAGTACATCAGGAATTATACCCAGCGGCATTGTGACTCGTGAGTACGTTGTAAGATATTTTTCTTTGTGATAAAGAAGTCAGTTGTCCCTATTTGATATCTCTTTCGTCTACCGCTCCTTGCGCCGGGTTTGAACAAACGTTGCTTTTTATCGCCTTTTTGAGTTATAATATGCATGTAAAACTAAATGTCTGCAATACATTTTCAAGAATGTTTTGAACTGCATTTTTGTGTATGGTTCACAGTCATTTGGGCGTCTAAAGGGTTGTCGGGTTGAAGGGCTGTGGGGCTAGAGGGTTTTTCTATGGGGTATCCCTGAAGGGTTTTTCTGTAGGGTATTTTTGAAGGGTTTTGAAGGCCTGTGCGGTCCCATAATCCTTCAAGGCTGACGGGCCCTTTAGAAATATTTTCAATAGGGTTTTACCTCTAAATGTAGCCGGAAACTGAATGCGCAGGGTTGCATTATGGGACTCCACAAACCTACACACCAATTTAGTTTCTTCGCTAAATGTAGAGGGAGAATATAATTGGTGTATACGTCTGTGACTTCTCATAAAGGCACGGCCACATTGGCGTCGCGGAGGCCTGCGGCGTGACGGACGGCGACGCACAGTCAACCGCTCCTTGCGCGGTTCAGAGCTCGGCGCCGCTCGCCGCAGAAGAGAGGAGCCAATGGGAGGTGGCGTAGATAGTGACGTTGCGATGCCATGGCAACGGCTCAAGCCGGTCCCCCGCGCGTCTTTCACGTTCCGAAGGACGTGTTTCATGTCGTCTGCCATCCCTACTTCGCCCCCGACGCCTTCCCCAACGGAGCGGTTCCTTGAAACTGTGCGACTGGTTCCCTTTTTATATGACAAGACGCAGCCAGACTACCAAGATAATGACGCTAAGAACAACCGCTGGGAAATTATAGGAGTGGAATTCGGAATTTCAAGTCAGTTTCTCCGTGGCACTTGTTGCATGCCGTCTGTTTTGTGACGGATGTCGTGTTGATTTGGTGACACTTTCGAAAGTAGCCTTCACCTTTGGCGCGCCGCCGGTGCAGCAAAGCACGGACCTTTCCTTCGGTGTTTTGGTAGAACCAACTTGGCCGGACCCAAAACCTGCGCCTCCTTCCCTTCAGAGCGCGGCGACGTCGCAAGATCCACGAGCAGGCTAGGATAATCACATTCACGCTGATCACCAGGTCATCATGGACACCTACCATGTAGGCAGGGAGCGCGGTTTCGATGCTGATATATGCGAAAGATGAGAGCCGAAACGGAATAATCTACCGAAGAGCAGACGACGAAAGAGCGGGAAATCCGGCGGGAGGCGCGATCGCGATAGCCAGTGCTGTCACGTGACGCCCGCAAAACGGAGGCCAATGTGGACTCCTCGCGTTGGGATGCCGGACGGCGGTGCCGCCCAGCGGCGCCGACCGGCGGCGCCGTTCACGCTAGTGTGGTCAGGCCTTAACGCAACAGGCGCGGTTACGCCGACGGCGACGCCGCTATACCCGGAGACGGCCACCTAAGACCAGCGCTCTAAAACTTGATACCTTTATCTTCAAGGTCCTAAAATAAATGAAATTTATTATAAACAATTGGTGGGGAATTGGCGTGTCGCATGACGTATGGTTTCCCGCTAAACTCAATGGTTGTAGAAATCACGTGACGTTAGGTCACGTGACATCAGATCCCGTGATGTCGACTTGCCCCCCTAAATTTAGCGGGAAATTGGATTGGTGTCTAGGTCACAAGACGTCAATTTTTCCGCCAAATTTAGCGGGTAAATGAAGCGGTGTATAGGTTACGTCACGTCAATTTCCCGCGGACTTTATCGGGGAAACTTAATTATTGTTTTGGCCACTTCTCGTGAATTTTTCCCGCTAAATTTTACAGGGTAAATTGAGTTCGCGCCCATGTCACGTGAGGCCCATGATGTGTATAGGTCACGTGACAGCAGGTGAAGTGGCGTAACGCCACTTTCCCGCCAAATATAGCGGGGAAGCTGAATTGGCGTACAGGTCGCGTGACGTCAATTTTTCCGTTAAATTTAACTGGGAAACTGAGTTGGTCTGTTTGTCCCGTGATGTTAATTCACACGAAATAAATTTCGCAGCTAAATTTGGCTGAGAAACTGAACTCGTTTATAGTTATCGTGATATCATTTTCTCCCTAAATTTAGCGGGAAATGGAATGACGGACGGACGGCCACAATTTTGGGACTTTGGTTAGCGTTACAAAGCATTTTATGCTTTCAAAGAAAAAGAGTGTCTATGCAGCGTTCCAGATTACGTCTTCGGCGCTCGGAACGCGAGGAGGGGCACGTCAATCAAGGACCGCATAGCGAATGCGAAATGACGAGGCAGCCTTAATGCACATGCGCACATTCGCGTTTGAACGTGTTTGAGCTCGTTGCAGCGTCATTGCAACCTCGGAGCGGTCGCTTGCGGTGCGATGGCCGCCGTCGGGTAACGCCTTGCAATGCGCCGCAAGGGAGTAGGGAGAGCAACTCAACTTTGGGATGCGGCCCTGGCGGCAGCGCGTGGCGTTAGACCAATCAGAGGCCCATAGAATAGACAAGGGTTACTTGCTTTGGTGTGCAGCTCGGCGGAAGCGCTTTTCGCAACGCCCACTCATCCGCTTGCCGCTACGGAACGCACTGCGGTCTAACGCAAATGTGCGTATGGGCCTTGACGGGGGTCGTCATTGGTGGAGATCGAGGGGAAACAGAAGCACTTGAACGTATTTCAAGGGTAATCAAGGCCACGAGGTGCACAAGGAGAAGAGGAACTTGCATGCCGTATAGTTAATTTGACAATTGAAATAAATTTAAAATTTGGAATTACTCTGGGTTTATATAGAAAAGCATGCTTATTCTCGCCACACATTCGGTGATTTTTAAAACTCGTCCCGCCCACCCCTCTCCCCCTAAAACAAAACGATTATATAACAGGTAGTCTGATCATCCAAAAGAGGCTGATATTGGAAAGCTAAAAATAGCCGATCGGGACACTTTTAGAAAAAAAAAAGCGAGGAGCGGTTGTTTTTGCATGTTTCACGTATGAAATGCCTGCATAAAAATATGTAATATAAATTACCACACGAGGCATCTTTTATCCACCTAGTAAACCATTTCCTACGCCTTATATTTGTACATTATCATGTACAAATATAAACAAATGCCAATGCCGTGTTTGCGAGAACCCCTTAGCGCATTGCATGCACGTGCAGGAAAAATAAAATTGCGGAACTACTTCGGTCGAACCTTTCAAAATTGTCATGCGTAGGACATGTTTTTAGATCAGGGGATCTGTTCGATTGCGCTGAAATTTACCGCCCCCCCCCCCTCCTTCTTCCTCCCCAACCTAATCAGGTGTTTAAGTTCATCCCAGACCCTAAGCTGCGGCCGTTACGCTACAAATTCTTCCCTCGTTCGTAACACTTTTGAATACCGGTTCTTTTTGGCGTATTCTTCACGCTAAAAAGAAAATGCCAGTATGACCGTGGGTAGCAGCGGCGTGATGCTGAAAAAAGTGTTTAAGACTAGGGGTGTCGCGAACCGGCCAAGGCTCGAGTTCGACCAGCTTCGATTTTTTCGAACTTCTTGTGAAAACTTTGACAAAGGTTCGACTCACGTTCGACTTCTATGCGCATGCGTGACAGGCTGGCCAGTTGGCTTCGGATCGGATGATGATGGCTAAACGATGAAATAAGGGCAGCACTGATTGTTTATTTCAGTTAATACAGTACAAAAATTAAGTTAACCTTTTCAGAGATTAGGAATAGTCTGTTTTAATAGACCGATCTTACCAGCCAGTTTGACTACGCCACTGCTGCCGCAATGCATCGAGGGAATTTTAGTCCTTCCACACGTGCGACAACCCCGCTGGAGCTCTGCGCGTGTGAAGCACGAGACGGCACAAGCCCTCGCATGCACGGCCATCTGCCTCCTGTGAACTAAAGTTATTTCGCCGTTACGTATGCGCCGAACACTTAGTGAGATCGGTCTATTGCAACTGTTCATAAAACTAAAGTAACCCTTTGCATAAAAAAAAAAAAAAATTATCCAAACCTAGACATGCTTGTATCAAGGTCTGGCTACACTGTCCACAACGTCGAACCGGTCGAATCTGGTTAAAAGGTCGAAGGTTCGTCGAAAGTTTGAACTGAAAATCCGGTTCGAAAAAATTTCGCGACACCCCTATTTAAGACAAACATCTAGTTCATGCTGCCACAATGTTGTTTCGTTGTTGTTGCCCGCTGAACACTTCAAAGGGGTAACGGTTTCTTGAGGCAGAGCCAATCTGCCTTTTACCTCGCTAACCTTGTGTATAATTAAACACACAAAAAACAAAATTACGCCATTCACAAATATCGGAAAACGTTCGTACTAAACCTGTATGATAATCATGAGTTGTATTTTTCTTGTTGTCGAATAAACATTTTATCAATAACAAATACCTAATTGTAGTAATGTGTGTGTTACTCATTTTACCATAGAAACGCTAAATGTTATCATTAATATTCAAATAAATAGGCACGTATGCTTTTGTCCCTTGTGTCATTGACCCGATGCTCTTCTCGGCGTCATTTTGGCTTCATTTTTTTTTTCATCGTTTCAACAATTAAAACGTGGTAGCTTCACTCGATGCCAAATCTGGCACGAAGCCACATTCGCAAACCACAAAGAAGCAACCCCTTTATTACAGGGCAGGAATATTGACATCATAGCAGGACGTCCAAACGAGTACGGTGTGACAGCAGGCAAATTCCAAGGTTAAGACTCGCAACAAACGGGAAGTGAATGTCAGCGCCATTTGTATTCCCGCTACTTGCGTCGAGTCCTTGATTTGTTTCTTTATCCTCTCGACATCTGAGTCCTTGTTCCGAGAGCTTTCGGATATTTTCGCACAGGCCACGACTTTGCGTCAAGAGGCTGGCTGCATAAGTTCATGTGTGTCTTGCCACAGTTCACCAAGCGCAGCAGCGATAATGGTGATACAAACAAGAAAACAAAAAATGACGCTTTCTTGCCGACGGACTGCATGCACCTCTCCATAAACTTCGTCGGATTTGGCTCACTCGGTTTGCTACGTCTGCCAAACCGGAGAAAAACCGCGAATGTCCAGCAGACCGATGATCTCCAAGTATTTCGGACATTTTTGCACGCTAAAAACTCAGTTATACCCGTTCGTCGTATTTATATGTAGTGCTTTCACACGTCGTGACTGCTGAAATCTGCTCCGTGACACCAACCCGTGCTGCCCTCATCGCACGTAGGGTCTGCTTTTCCGCGTGTAGTTCGCCGACATGTTTATCTTCCCTTCTCGGCTTTGGTTACTTTGGTTCAAATGTGGGATTGGCCAAAAATAAAAAAAAAGTCAGGCTCCTCCAAAAGCTCACTCAGCCTCGAAGGCCAAACGTTATAGTGCTGTCGAGCAGGCATTGGCAGCGTCAGCGCTTCTCATTCGAGTGATTTACAGGCATTTATAAGGTTTCAGCAAAATCTCGCTCCAGAAAGGAGGAGCACACGCAACCTTTTTCAGAGGCAGGCAACTTTTTTTTATTGCGTTTGAACGGGGCATCTGTTTCCCGAAACCTGGTTTCGCGGCCAAGAACCTACAACAACATGCATCGTGTAAATAGGCCTTTAGAGTCAGCCTATGTCACCACCATGACCGCCCTGTGGTCGCAAGATTTCAATGAGGCGAGAGTTTGATGGCTCAGTTACAATGCTTCAAATACTGGATGATCAACTTCTGCCAGCCGTCTTGGAGAATATTGTGTGGCTAGTTAGAGATTTAGTCGCTGGAGGCAGGAAAGTTTCAGCGTCTGTAGCGACGCGCTTTCAATTAAGACGGAACACGAAGAAAGGAGCGCCTGACATAGCAAGTTCGGTTAAAGCTTAAGGGCTGTTTATACTCCGACGTTGAGCGCAGTGAACACAGCGTAGTACAGAACGCGCGCCTTTCATTGGCCGGCAACCAGGAACTCGATATCTGCGACCAATCAGTACCTGTGCGCGCTGCGCTACGCCGCGCCCGTCGACGTTACGTTGGAGTATAAACGTACCTTTACTGCGGCCTTTGGACAGAGCCGTTGGCGTTCATCTAACGTACGCATAATAAATTAAACTAATTGTATAATGAACTCTCGTCGTGGTGTAGTCAGTATATAGGATTCTTCGGTAGATCTCAGGAAGTGACTTTGCACAGCTAAAAACAGGTACACGGGTAATTATATAACGTTTTTTTTATTTGAGGAGGGGGGGACTGCTTCTTTCATGTTCGAAAAGGGCATAATCCGTGCTGGCATATAAAATTCGAATGCAAAAGACAAACAAAATAATAATTCTACATGATCATAAGATATTTGACCCCAAAACGTAGTCAAAACAGGATGCTATATAGTATATGCGCGTACACGTCGCAGTTGCCACGAGTATTTATTGTATAACTCATGTGCATGACGATGAGCGCAATGTCTGACGAGCGCCCTATTTGCTTCTGCGTTGTGTAAGTGAAGCGCCTTGTGCGGGTATGGTTAGGTCTCGCCTGACCAAGAGTTGTGAGTACGAATCTCGGTAGTGTTCAAATAGGAATGTGTACGCCGAAACACCTCAGCGGTTTGTTGCTGGAAGCGGAACACCTCTTCAAACCCAAACCTAATTAAATTAGTGTATCATAATAGGAACATGGTCCTAATAGTGTCCGTTACTAAACTATTTCACATATTCTGAACACAACAGTCAAACACTGCCACATATTGAATGATGAAGGACGCTCTACGCAGGGTTACCTCTAGATTGGGTGAGCATACAAGAATACAAAGAATGGAAGGTCTGCGGTGTCGTGAATTGAAGTTCTCGCCTTTTTGGACATAAGCGGCAGTGGTTTGGGTGAATGTTGCATGGGCGAACTGTACAGTACCCAGACAGCCAACACGTGCGCGTGCACTAATAATTTATAAGCGTTCGGGGTCAGTGACTTATTCTGTGCAGCTTGTGTCTATGTTCAAGATGCCTTTTCGTGGTGTGTTAAAAAGGTTGAGCCGCGTAATTTTACTCAGGGCCAGTATTCATTCTCACCTTCATAAAGAAGAATACCGACACGTGTAATCACACGCACGTGTCCTGTATTCTACGATTGTCCTCATTACATCCACTTCATTGATTCAATAGCTCCGCCCATTTGTTGGACCGGAATTGCTCTGCTGAGTTCAGTCGACAGTAAACAAATGGCCGGAAAGGCGCATTGCTCAAATAATAGAATCAAAGCCGCTTCATCGTGCTGACAAGAGCCAGCGATACAAACGACAACGAAGGGTGGTTAGGACGTCGATCACTACGAGAAAAAAATTGAGTTAAGAACAAGTATATTAACCATAAACTGCAAGAGAATGACATATGAATCACTTAATGACAGCTGACGTTTACGGCGAGATATATGCCATACAAATACGCCGGCCACATAGGCACACGTGCGTGGGCGGCAATGCCTTCTATTTGTCGTGTACCAAAAAGTACAAATAACTACATATATATATATATATATATATATATATATATATATAATTATAAAAATAGTTCCCTTGATCCAAAATAACTATTTTATTTGTGATGTCGACCGATATATAAAGATAATCAATCACTTTATTCAACAGGATAACTGAATGTGTTGAGTGCAGATAGATTTATCGCCGCCTGGGGTGTCTATTCTGCTGCTGCCGAGGTTGATCATTTTTCTCGAGAGGAAATATTTATTTACTCCCTCTTTGGTGTCTATGTCCTCGCCAGGAACTCATCCAAGAGAGCTCGCGAGATCGTACTTTGAGCTAACTCATTTTTCTCTTACGAACGCGATCATACTTCGCCTTGCTTGTCAACTGTGTCCTTAAAGGGTATTTAGTGATTCCGCGCAGTTTTATCTGCTTCTCAAATATATTCCGCAAAAGCACGAAGAAGTCATCCCCACTTTGCCAAAGTTGGACGCCTTAAAAGTAAACATAAGTTAGATGAACTGTTCCGCCAACTCGACCGAATTTCCACCGGATAACATTTGCTTTGTCAAAACGTGCTTGGTGGGAAAGCTGACGCGCGGACTGCTTTTAGGTTTTAATTGGTGAAACGTACGTATCAAGGCGCTCACATCTAAACTGTTCATCATAGCTGCTTTACAAGTGTCCCTGAGTGCAGTCGCGCTGATCGTATATCCTATCGATTAAACTAGTCTGCTTCGTTAGTACTGCCCTTCAACCAATAGTTGCAATATTTTCACGAGGTAAACATTGTGAGAAACTAGTTTGATGGTCCTTAGATCAAAAGGTAGATGAAGCTGTTCGAAAAACAAAAGTTCTTGTTTCTTGCATTGTTTCATCGTAATTCACAGCGAAGACGAAGGCTCGAACTTAAGCAAACACAAACACATATAATAAACGTGAAAGCAACCGGGCATTAATTGCGCTTGGTTGTCTTGGCAGGCAACAGATCACGTCGACAAAGGCAATAAATGTTATGACTTTGCGCTCTTGACACTGGTTGACTAGTTTCATCGACACGGGATGGCAGCCCTCAGGCATGAAGGGGAAACAAGGTGTATTCCGTGATAAAAATAATCAAAACAGGGCAAAAATGACACGAGGAAGTGTAGGACACATTAATATTCACGAAGAGGCAAAAATGCTCCAATACGCATCTTCCTGTAGTACGTGCGTTCGAACACGAGATAGCGAATCCGTTGTAAAGTAAATAAAACCGACTTTCATTCTAGCGCCAGAGAACAAGAAATGCAATCTAACCTTAATTCGCGCGGGAAGTCGCCTCGAACGTGACTCGGCGTTCATCTTCCCCAATTCACGACGCCTATCCAATTGGCTGAAGCACGATACGGCAACCCTGACCGAGTGGGTCACTCAGACGTGCTCATGCGAGAGATGTCGCTAACAAAGGATGTGGGGCGCGGAATCTAAACTGGTAATGAGGCACGCTCTGTACGGCGCTGCCGGGACGAATTAGCGCTCATCAGTCGCGCCCGGAAACGCTGCCGCAATGAGCACTCGCTCCACTGCACGCCCGGGCAAGCGCCGAGGATGTGGAGGAACGCCGATCGAAATAGTTTCAGCTTTAATTGAGCCCCCGAAATGCGCCAAAGTTGCGTGGAGTTGTAGCTGACGAATGACGCGATCACTCGCACACGTGAGATGCTTCCGTGGATTATTCCATGAGAGACAGGAACCGAACACTGTTAATCAAATTACTGAAGTTTGAAGTGAGGCGCCAAAACAACGAGGACACGAGGAGAGAAGCAGACAGGACGAGGCGCACTTTCAACTGAACTTTATTTTAGAAAAACACAGAAACGCAAGCTATTCAATGTGCACGTGCGCATGGGTAAGAAAAAGACAGAACGAAGCCTAGCGCGTTTTCCTACGTGACTCCTTCATTTTGAAGGAACGTATACTCCCTATCAGATAGAGATAAAGATGGGGCGCTGACACATACATCGGTGCCGCGAGATCTTATGGTGAAGGCCTCCAAGATTTCGCGAGCGATTTTTGTTGCGCCGCTTCCAACAATTCTTGTTTCGTCAAACTTTGGGTCACACTCGCATCGATCACAGTGTACGGCCAAGTGGCCAGACGGGGATTGCCTAGTTGACGCAGAGTGCTCCCTGATTCTATCATTAATGCACCTCCCCGTCTGGCCAACATACACTCTCCCGCAAGACAGGGGTATCTCATAGACGACTTCAGTGACGCAATCGCGGTACCGCGTCACGTGTCTCTTTTTGCAGTCCCTTTCCGTCGCAGTGGCTTCACCTGAGCTCCTATTGATCCTATTGCACAATGCAGAAAGTTTATTTGGCGCAGAAAAGACAACTGGAATGCCGAACCTATTGGCTACCTTCTTCAGGTTGTGGGATAATCAGTGTATGTAAGGCAAGACCGCAGGCCTGGCCGCCCTCCTTATGTTGCCCTCACAATCCTCCCTGCTGTGCTTTTTTATCTTTTTTAACAGGGTCTCCGACACATCGCGAAGCACATTGGGAGGGAAACCCGCCGCCTCCAATCTGCTGAGCTGCGCGTGAAAGCTGGCGCTCATTCTATGCTTGCACGATTTTTTCAGCGAGGCCGCCAAGCAGGTGGAAGCTATCCCTCTCTTCACAAGCTTGAAGTGAGCAGAATCGTACGGCAGCATCCCTTTCTTTGAACGAGGGTTGTACGCCCAGCACACTTAAGGAAGGCGGTTTTGTCGTAGCGGGGGAAGGAACGTTTGGGGACAGGTCTAGAGAGGCCATGGAAAAGCATTTCAGGCGAGTACAGCAGGTTTCGCTGGTCAAGGTAAAATCACAGACAACGGCTCTATGCAACAAACTTGAACTGACCAGCGTAGGTAAAAAAGGGCAGGTGTCAAAGAAACTCTGTTTACAGGTCTTTTTTACGGCAAAAACCCACAAGTTAGGATGCCCTTTTAGGGCTATAGTAACAGAGAGGGACTCGTGGCAGCTCGAGGTGGGTGCTTTCCTTTGCAAACACCTTTCGGAGCTAGAGCTGGGTGACCCTTTCCTGGTTAGGAACTCAGAAGAAATAATAAAGTTTTTGGATGGGGGAGACCTGCGGGGAACTAAGGGGTTCTCTATTGATGTCGCAGATTTGTTTTACTCGGTCCCGCATGACCACCTGCTGACAGCTGTTAAGCTTTGCATTGAAGAGAACGGGGAGATTTCTTTCCGCAATTCGACTGGCCTCACGGTAGAAGGCTTCCTGGAGCTATTAACACATTACCTGGGCTCCACTATGGTTTCTTTCGAAGGGGAAATATTTGTTCAAAAACGCGGAATCTGCATTGGCTCGAGAGTGGCTCCGGTCTTGTGCGACATGTTTCTTGCCTTCTGCGACAGGGCGATTGCAGATAAATTGGAGCAAAAAGAACAAGTGAAGATTTTTAGATATGTGGATGATTTTTGGTGCTGACATCTGAACCGGTGGGGCTGAGTGATGAGGTGATTTCTGGGATGCTGAAGCTGTTCACGAGCTGTGCCTTCGGCTTGAGCTTCACACATGAAACTGCATGCTCAGGTCGATTACAATTTTTGGACTTGGGGTTGTCTTTCGGCGAAGATCATGTGTGCTGGGCGTACAACCCTCGTTCAAAGAAAGGGATGCTGCCGTACGATTCTGCTCACTCCAAGCTTGTGAAGAGAGCGATAGCTTCCACCTGCTTGGCGGCCTCGCTGAAAAAATCGTGCAAGCATAGAATGAGCGCCAGCTTTCACGCGCAGCTCAGCAGATTGGAGGCGGTGGGTTTCCCTCCCAATGTGCTTCGCGATGTGTCGGGGACCTGTTAAAAAAGATAAAAAAGCACAGCAGGGAGGATCGTGAGGGCAACATAAGGAGGGCGGCCATACCTGCGGTCTTGCCCTACATACACAGATTATCCCACAACCTGAAGAAGGTAGCCAATAGGTTCGGCATTCCAGTGTTCTTTTCTGCGCCAAATAAACTTTCTGCATTGTGCAATAGGATCAATAGGAGCTCAGGTGAAGCCACTGCGACGGAAAGGGACTGCAAAAAGAGACACGTGACGGGGTACCGCGATTGCGTCACTGAAGTCGTCTATGAGATACCCCTGTCTTGCGGGAGAGTGTATGTTGGCCAGACGGCGAGGTGCATTAATGATAGAATCAGGGAGCACTCTGCGTCAACTAGGCAATCCCCGTCTGGCCACTTGGCCGTACACTGTGATCGATGCGAGTGTGACCCAAAGTTTGACGAAACAAGAATTGTTGGAAGCGGCGCAACAAAAATCGCTCGCGAAATCTTGGAGGCCTTCACCATAAGATTTCGCGGCACCGACGTATGTGTCAGCGCCCCATCTTTATCTCTATCTGATAGGGAGTATACGTTCCTTCAAAATGAACGAGTCACGTAGGAAAACGCGCTAGGCTTCGTTCTGTCTTTTTCTTACCCATGCGCACGTGCACATTGAATAGCTTGCGTTTCTGTGTTTTTCTAAAATAAAGTTCAGTTGAAAGTGCGCCTCGTCCTGTCTGCTTCTCTCCTCGTGTCCTCGTTGTTTTGGCGCCTCACGTCAAGCATGTACCAACTAGCCCAACTCGCCGTTCTAATACTGAAGTTTGATATACGTGTTTTACGTAGCAAATCAACCGAAGGCATTCTACACGCCCCTGTGGTGAACTGGATATTAATTTCCCCCATCTGATCGATCGACGTGCAAATTAAGTCTCAGTTACGCGGGGGCGTCTTCTCCGCATTCGGCGTTCGTCAAGGCCCGTACGCGCACTCGTGTATGTACGCGTTTTAGAGCGGAGCGGCGTCCTTGCGGCCAAAAGCGGTTGCATGCGGTACGGCGCGCACCGCCTCGCAGCGCCGTACCGCAAGGCTGCGATGGTTCCAGCTGGACACAAGTCGCGGTAATCAGCGGGATTGCATAAAAAGAACGGCCACGTTGACGCTGTCCCCGGGTGCCGCCATGTAGCCGTGGATTTCGCTTACTATTGGTGAGCAGCAAGCCACCATTGCGCGTTTTTATTGGCTCTTGAACACGGTCGACTGCGATTCAATGCAACTCTGAACACAAGCTTCGCCCAAACGCTCTCTGCAAGGTTCTTCAGCCGCCTTTTACTACTAAAGGCATCGGGCTCAAACGCAAATGTGTGTATGTGCCTTCAGGTTGCGGTCGCTTCGGTCGTAATTTGAGCCCGCTTTGTAGGGATCCCTGGGCAGGCGGTTTACCTTGGAGCCATCTACAGACATCTAGACGGTTGACCCTCTTCTCTACCACCGTTCTACTCGCAGTGGACCGCAACGTAAGCTAGGATCCATCCCAGCCAATAGTAGCCATGCTGATGTTTCACGTGACTACTCGCCCCGCTCACGTGACCCGACGCTCACGTGACACCCACACGGCATTGGGTTGGGTCTCATGAATCGTAGCGTCCTCTGAGGTTCATTGTAAGGTGAAACGGATCATAGCCTGCCGTAGATCGGTCGCCGACAGCATCGCTGCTTTCCACGGAGGACGAGACGCGAAACCAGACGTGCTATACGTGGAGCTTGACACGGCATTTCACTGGGTCAAGCCACATACGCTCAAGTAATCCCTGCCTGATCGTACCATACCCATATTTAAGGTTAGACCTTTTTTATATTATTGTAGTTTCGCCATATTTATTCAAAAATCGTCGTAAATATGACGATCCCCCGATTGACTCCAAACTTGTGGGTCGCGACAGGATGAGCGGGGGTCGCAAAGCAGTTTGGAAACTTGAAAAAAAAAAAAAAAACAATATGCACTTGGCTTATCTGTGGGGTTCTTAATAAAGGCAAATGATAGGTGGCAGCTCCCCTTATCATTATTATATTCTACTATTTGAATAAAAGCCATGCTGGAAGATTCTTTTATAATTACTCCATAAAATCTTCCAGATTTTAATTGACCGAGAAATGAAAAAGACACTCAATATGAAGCTATTGCAGGAGCCGTCACCTTGTGCATGAATCAAACTGCAAAGCCCCAGGAGGTTGGCCGCTAACCTTCCCCCCCCATACACACACACAGAGAGAAACAAAAAATGACACTGACAAAGGAAGCCCTTATGTTTTGCGTTTTTCAAAAATAAATGGTCAAATTTGTTGTAGTGACGTTGACACGGCGAGATATCAATCTGTCGAAGAAATGACGCCTCTTCTGCCATGTATAGCTACAAAAGCAACTTTTTCAGTGTTTTATGCCTAAAATCGTCTATACCTAAGGCCAGCATACCCTACAAGCCATTTAAGGAACAAAGAGCAGTAATTCCAATCCGCATAAATTAAGCATGCAGTGGTAAAAAACAAACAAACAAAAAACTACATAACATCTCAGCCAAATTTACATTTTTTATCAACATGTGTATTCGGAAGTCCGGCGCTTTGAAGTAAACTGCGCTAGTTTTTTATATATACTTCATATCTTCAAGAAATCCAGGGATTTCTGAATAAATACTGCAGAATTATTTCAGGGCTACTCGTTTAGCTTTATTTTATTAATTAGAACCGCTATATTGTAGCCACGTAATTCATTAGATATGGCATGACAGAGGTGTCAACAACTTACATTGAAGAAGGGACAGACTGATTCCGGCGCAACAAAGCTGACAACTTCGACGCTTCTCAAGATTTCGACGCTTAAAGATGCTGTCACAATTTCAAGCAATAACGAGAGGCTACACCAATTATAAGAGCTTTGCTCACTGGTGATTGAGGACTGCCGTATCTTTAGGCCGAAACAGAACAGTTGTAGAAAAAAAAATCAACATTCAAGTGCAACTTGACATTTGATTATTGATGCAGGAACTAATATGTAACTACGAATGCGAGTATGGCATGGGAACTAAACGCATCGTTGCATGGTTACCATAGCTGCTTGTGGGCCGGTCTCAGTGTAGGATCTTGCAGCACTACAAAATAAATTAAGACGCTAATTTGTGAACTAGCATCAAAAGAAGCTTTTTATTCTTGACGACACCTAAATCTTATGGTTCCAGTGGTGTAAAACACACAGCTTTCTTTGTGGACGAAAAAAGCAAACCTATACCCCTGGCGCAAGAACAATTTTAATTTCACCTGCCGGTAATATTACAATATTTAACATTATCTTAGAGAAGATAAGATGGTTGGCTGAATCGGATAATATGGTTCGGTTCATCAGAAATAAGCACTTTTCAGCTAACCCTCCAAGCCGCTCCCTACCCCTCCCCCTCCCAAACCACTCATTCACACGCTCACACACGCGCAAAAAAAAACTATTTCCTGAAAAATCACTTTTAGAAGTCACCCACATTGCATGTTACAACAGATGGTCCTTCATGAGAGTCAAAATGTGCCCTTGGTGTTCTCACCCCTCACTCGTCTTATTTTACGACAGCGACATATCAGAGGGTAAACGTCGCGATAAAACAATATGACGGCAATTCACCATGTGCAGGTAACTGCAAAATTACCAGAAACATTTGGTAGCTTTAACACAAGAACAAAAAAAAAAGAATCGTATTTTTATATATCGACAAAACCGTAATAGGTATAATTTTGTTTCACGAGGAAAGTAACGGATGCTAACTAGACTCAGCTTTCCCGCTACGCCACATCATATCTGGCGTTGCCATGTCCTTCCTTTGTAATGCTTGCTTTTGTTGTTATTTCTGAAGTTTTCTCAGCTGGCGATGACTTCACTCTAAAAAAAATTCAGTCCGTATACTTTCCCGCACAACACTCGGAGAGCCAATCACCGCAACTTACGGGGGCAGCTCAGCGAACGACGATGCCGAAACGTTTGCTGATAACAAAAAATGCAGTCTGAATTCATGGTAATAAAACCCGAAACTCAGGATCACAGAAGAGGACTAACACAACACAACGCAACACAACGTGCTGAGTCTCGGGTTTTATTACCATGAATCACCACCACCTAGCTTGTCTTTTACGTATTGTTAGCAGTCTGAGTTGTGACATTAAGCAATGCAAGCGTGACGTTTTGCATTGCTTAATATCACAACTCAGAGTGCGTTTCTTGTTAACACACATTTCGGCATCGTCATTCGCTGAGCTGCCACCGTAAGATGTGGTGATTGGCTCTCCGACTGTTGTGCAGGAAAGTAGACGCACGTTCGTTTTTTAGAGCGTTCTCAAGGCTTATCAGAGTCCTTTCTTTTGCCTCTTCTGTTTTGTTGTTGTTAATGTTTCTTACAGTTGCGTTTTTTTGTCTTTCTAGGGGGGGAGCAGGGGAATCGGGGAGGGGGGGGGGGGAGGGGCAGGAGAAGTCAACGGGGTTTGCAGAGCAGGTGATTGGCAGCCGGGGGTGCACCGCTTTTCTTTTCAAAGCAGAAGCAGAGTAGCCTCATTAAGAATGCAATTGTGTGTTAAAAGCAAAGCAAACTAAAATCTGAAAAGTACAAGGGTTGCTCAGTTTTAACGGCCCACTCATCTCCCCTCGACATGCCTAAGTTCTTATAGCCTTTGGAGTAAAGTCCATGGCAGTTTATTACATGTTCGAGACCAGATAAAAAGATCTACTCTCCTGGGTGTCGTTTGTTCATCGTTTACGGCATGACGCCTTTCCACTTTTTGTGACTGTTTTTTTGTGCATGTGTCGGAGCAAAAGGTGATTGAGGTGAGCGGCGCACCCCGTTGAGGATCGCCGAGTTCTTTAGGGACTCGCCTCCCTTCTCCATCTCGTCGCGCTCCAAACTTCCCCAAAACTTGGCCATAGTTCACGAGAGCCGAGAAGCTGTGTGAAAGCACCGAGCAAGACAAATAGGGAGCCGGGCATATTTGAATAAATACGTTGAGTGTGGTGTAGTGTGCATACAGCCACCCTGTTTAATACGCGACCCTTAATTATGGGATAGGAAGACACGAAGGGAGAGTGAGAGGAAGAGAGAGGAGGCAAAATTGTTTACTGAGAGAGAGAGAGAGAGAGAGTTCGGTCCCTGCTTGAACAAGCTCCAAGCTCTAACAGAATATGCCAGTAAGGGAAAGAAGAGCGGTAACAAGATTTGTCTGAAGAGGCGGTGCGGTAAGCTGCAAGCAAAATTCCATTGAAAACAAGCGAATATTATGACAGTGCACGACTAAAAGCTCGACTTTTATGTTAAAGATCTTTCGTGGAGTGGTCGACAAGTCCGTATAGTCAAACAAATTCAAGAATAATTAAATGGCCTAACTATATCTTACACCGTGCCCTTGCCCAAGTAGCTATAAAAGGTCGAATGTGCGGTCAGTTGGCCCATTCATTAATGTGCAGTGAACACGGAAATAAAATTCGTGAATGCTTTTGTTTCACCGCAATGCTAACACTTGTTGTCTGTTTTCAAGCAAGTTATACAAAATTCTCTTGGAGTAGGTGTCGTAGTGTTTCTAAGCCTTGTGGTAAATAACTGGTAGGATATGTTTTTAGAAATGGGACAAAAAGCAAATCAAATTAGATGTTTAGGAAGCATGAGCTTGGTCTGCCAGGTATGGCGATACTGACTCGCGCCATAGATGATAAATGTGGCTAGTGTAGTACAATGTTTCGTGTATCATGCAGTAGTGATGCACGAACTCACGCATTTGCGGTGGTCATTCAGATTTCAGAATGAAGAGCTCTCCGACCTGCTGTTCACTAACGAACATGGCCATCGGGGAGGCCCTTCTACCAAATAGGCAGACCTGTAACAAGAATAAAAAAACTCACCTATGTTATATTACTTTCGAGATAATATAACTTTTAATATTTTCTACGAGATCCGGTCAGTTCCTCGGCGTTTATTGCAATGGGTGTAATAAGCTTTCAGGATTAACGGATGCCGCTATTTCAGCTATTTCTGAGAAATAGGTGCCTCTCGCATAATATGCTTTTATAAAAATGAGTTAATCATCTATAATTCTATATTATATATTTCAAGCGATACGGTGATGCGTATTAGCAAATTCATTTTATATATTACTTCCAGAATTTAAGATACTAAGGTGAAAAAGTGCACAATGCAGTTGAAGTAGAATGAATGATACACATATCGCCTTGAACTTTCCTATCGGATAAGGCAATCGAAATAATGTTACTATTTTCCTAAGTATAAAGCTGGCTTAAGCTTCAATACGATGTATACTCGCTGAGACCGTTTAGCTCTGCATATTGCGGTTTATATAAACACGAGCTCATGTTGCTAAAGCCATCCAGCTTCTTAATACATTACGTGTAATTGAATTCGCTAGTCCATATGAGAAGTCTCCCTATGACGATGCTCTTAAAGGGATACTACAACGAAATTTTGGCACTCATTTTTTGGTCTATATCTGTTCAAAAGAGCAGTATCACATGGAACATACCAATATCTTGTTAAAAAAGTCTCGAAAAGAAATTTTAAAACGAATTAAACGATTAGCAAAGAGCACCTGGTGGATGTCGCTAACGCCTCGTTTGTAATGCTCGTCTAGGAACCTTGACAGCTAGTGACGGAGGTTACTCGCCTCCGGCCACGACGAGAGAAGGGGGGAAGGAGGAACTCGCCTCTTCCCGAGAATCCCTTTTGTGTGTCGCAGAAGTCGCTATTGTCCCCCTACAAGATTATAGAAGATTAACCCGTCACTCAAAATTCGTACAAAAGCAGCCGCTTCGGTGGCTGGAACGACTAGACCATCCTCTCGGCGTCAGCCTCGGCATAGCTTTGCTCGTCTCGAGACGACCTACGTCACGATTGCGTTGGATGTCACGTGCTCTAAGCTGGGCCTTCTCCGAGCACTTGCCAGAGTGGGCCGTTTATAACGAAAAATACAGCCACCAGGATCAAAATACAAACGTGCGATTGTCATTTACGGATATTGTGGATCATATTCAACTTATTTTTGAACACGACGGGAATATTTCAAATTTCGTTGAAGTATCCCTTTAATTAGAATTATGGCGTGCGGAGCCTAATAGGCTAATTAAGTAGTGCTCATTAGCCCATTTAGTGGAGATAATAGAAACGCTAATAGCCCTAATATAGTTCAGCAAGAAGCTCAGTTAAGTTTATAATAGTAATGTTTTCATCACTGCGTATTTTGCCTTATCATTTAACACCTACAAGAACCGTATAAGCTACGTCTCGGTTCCAGAAACACCAGCTCTAGTAACCATGATTTTAATACACTATATAAAATATTTCAGTTTTTACAATATTTAATTGAGATTATTGCGTCAAGATTACCGAACACCATAAAACATGTTCTAAACCCAATTAAGCTCATACCGTAGGGTAAAATATAAATTATGAGTAAACTTGAAGCATTAATTTAGAGGTCGCTACCCTACGCACGTTTTATACTTTTTTCGAGTTTATAAATACTTGCTATTTCTCTAAAAAACAACAAAAAACGTTTCACATCTAGTTATTTATTTGTCTTACTGATAGATAGTATAATGTGGATGCCTAGAAAAATGACAAATGTAAGTTTGACCTATCTAATCTCATTTCAGTTATTTGCTAACACCCGTCCGGAAAAGTAAGTGAAGAAAAGATGATGTTGTGTTTAAAACGAATGACATACTTAATATTGAAATAAGCCATCTCACTCTCAAACATTTTCGATTAGCACCGACTATGCAACAAAATGTTCCTGAGAGGTGAAAACTAGGGCTATTTTGCTATATCATTTTTTTTTAATGCGAAAGCATTAACTGCCTCATGGAGCGAGCTGGCGTCATCAGTTTGAAGCGCGAAAGCGGCTCCTGGTTTCCGCAATCCCAATAGGAGCGATTCGCCTTCGGTTCCAATGGCTGGCGCGCGTCGACGGGCTCCCATTGGCCGCTGCGCCATGTTTATTATTCATGCAAGCAACTTAACGCAACCACAGACATGCACCAGACTGTAGCGACATTAAATGTTAATACTGCAGATTGGGCAAGTTGGTAAGGCATAATTACGAACCAGCGCACAGGTAGACAGTTACTCAAACTGTATTGATTAAATGCATGGATGTATTGTTTTTGAAATATTATACAATATAAATTCACTTTTCAAATCGTTTAGCGTGACTTTACGTACCCTCTCGAAAACAGCAGTACAGCTCCGTGATTACATGACGCTTTACTGCAGAGAGTATGTAGCACTTATCGCAAAGCACCTGGCGATTTGATTCAAAAGTTACTCTGAACGTCCGCCAGTCATTATTCTTTCATAGCCGCTTGATGCATGCGGCTTCGCCCATATGGTCCGACGCTCCATCAAGAAAAGCAGAGCAACTGCATTTCATGTGCATTTCGTGAGCACGTCGCAATAGACACGGCTGGACGCGAATGGGGGTGACCTGACGTCTGCCAGCGTCGACGTTTGCGACAAGAGCCGACACTAGAACTTGTACGGTAGGCACCCCTTCGTGGCAGAGATCATTGGCCTTCGCTTTAATTTATGCAACCTGGCCTAATCTATACCTCCCACATGACAAAACTATAGTGCTTTTTTTTATCGTCAAGTACCGGAGGTCAGCGCCGGGCGCTGACTGGACGACGAGTCTTACGTCTGTTTTTGGCCGGGGCTTGTTTCAAATCAGTAAAAGTCCGAGTTTCAGTCGAACCCTGACATAAAACTGGCGTCGAAACGAAGTTCCTTGCTGGCTTCGCCTAGCCGGCGTAGAAGATCTAGCAATATGGACTTGTTACCAACGAGACGCTGACGAGTAGCTTCATAATCACCGGATAGATACGTAGTTTTATATCAACATGTATCCCTACATGTCGGCTAATATTGTCGGCAACCGATCGGACATTTTTGAGCTGATAAGTTCGAAGACATATGAGCCCCTCTGAGGAGTATCGTCTTCGATTTCGAGTAAAGGGTTCGACGACCTTTGTATTACGGTGACGTCATTCCAGAGAACGTCCGTCACATTGCGGGCGCCATCGACGGGATTCCAGCTGGCCACCTTGGGATCCGTAGGGCGGACGCTTTGCCTGGGAGCCACCGGGGTCACTTCCTGCATTTCGACATTGAAGGTACGCTTTTGCGTCGCTCGTGCCTCGTGAGGCCCCTGTTTTTTTTGTGTTTTTTTTGTTTTTTTTTCTGCCGCAGCTACGATTCGCAATTAGATTGCGCCACAAGCAGGCACAATGCCACGCGCAGCAGAGGCCCTGATAACATTCATTTCTACATGGAAAAAGAACCGAGGGGCGGGCCCGTCCCAGAGGAGTGGTGATACAAAAAAACAAACAAAAAAAACTTCCGAAACTTTTCAGGTGAAACTAGACGCAGTTCCCCAGAATTCCTGGAATGTTTCAGTCTAAAAAACAAAACAAATATCGACCTATACAAAAAAAGATTATTTATTTATTTTAACTTTTAAGACATATGGAGTTAGCGGCAATTCTTTAAGATGTTGTCGTAATTCGATTTGAAAATGTGCACGCGAAGTCGTGGAGAATTTAATCGAGGGAAGCGCATC